>VSMD01124730.1:0-301945 GCA_008750895.1 Mirza zaza
GAGGTGCGCAGATCGTTTGAGCTCAGGAGTTCGAGACCAGCCTGAGCAAGAACGAGACCCCATCTCTACTATAAATAGAAAGAAATTAATTGGCCAACTAATATATAGAGAAAAAATTAGCCGGGCATGGTGGCACATGCCTGTAGTCCCAGCTACTTGGGAGGCTGAGGCAGCAGGATTGCTTGAGCCCAGGAGTTTGAGGTTGCTGTGAGCTAGGCTGACGCCATGGCACTCACTCTAGCCTGGGCAATAAAGTGAGACTCTGTCTCAAAAAAAAAAAAAAAAAAAACCTAATTTCCAATGTGATGGTGTTAGAAGGTGGGGCATGGCAGGTGATTAGGTCCTAAAGGCAGACCCCGTGAATAGGATCAATGCCCTTATAAAAAGAGACCTCAATGAGCTATCATGCCCCTTCTGCCATGTAAGGACACAACTAGAAGTCACCATCTATGAACCAAGAAAACAGATCATCATCAGACACCAAACCTGCCAGCACCTAGATCTTGGACTGCCCTACCTCCAGAACTGTACAAAATAAATTTCTACTGTTTATAAGCCATGCAGTCTACAGTATTTTGTTATAGCAGCCTGAAGGGGCTAAGACAACCTCTAAGGCCATAGCTAGGTTTTCCAGGATAGACCACAGCTTGAACTCTGACACTTCTGCTAAAACTCTGGACATGTACATAATTGAAGTGCAGTCAGATCCCATTATTTACAAGTTTTGGGGATGTACCAACTAGCATCTTATAAATTAACAACAGTATAAATGTTTGCAAGGCAGTTGTCACATTTTAAAATGTAAAAGTTGACTGATCGTATATCTGAAGATCTGTGCAACAATCAAGAAAATTCTTCAATAATCCTTCTTTTAGCTCACATTATTAAATAAATTGAGAGGCTGCAAAGAGCCACAGGCTCTGCCTAAATGGTATAATTTATAAATAGTAATACGCATCTTTGCCATATTAATAGGATCAGACTCTTTTCATGAACTTAATATGGTAGTAAGATGAAACTCACTTTATTGTTATTTGTTCCAAAAGTAAGTCTAGCCAAAAGCAGAATTTTGTTGAATCTCTTCCAGAGGATTTCTACTAATGGCATGGTTATAAGATTCTATTATAATGCAGCTTAACTTTTGAAAAGGATTTATTGCACAAAAGTCTAAAGAAAGATTCTGATGAGTTATGAATGAGGAAGTATAAAAAAACTAAAGCTATATATACACACATATAAAAATACCATATGTAAATATATAATATGATATATATACACATGTGTGTGTGTGTGTGTGTATATATATATATATATATATATATATATATGACTTCTCCCAAAATAAATCAAAGGGCAATGTTTAACTTTCATACAAATCATGAAATTAGTAAAACTGTGCTATCTGGGAAAAAATAGAGATCCTAAAATATAATCCCTTAGAACTTGCTAGTGTTCTAACTACTTTCTATTTAAAATCTTTGCCATTTCATAGCACTAACTGGAAAAAAATAATTTGCTGAGGCCATGGCATTAATATGTTTCCAAAGGTGCCTAATTTTTAAAATTGAGTAACACTTAAGAAACCAAAGGTAGGAATACTTTGAACACACTACTAAACGCATAATAGAATACATTTATCAAATTGCAATACTTGTTAGGTTGCCTACTCTCATGACAATAACATTTATTTAAAAGTTTTTACTTGAAATGTATCATTTTAAACCTTAACATCTACCAGAAGAAGAGGCACACTCATGTCTTCCTGCTTTGGAAACAAGAGAACCAAGGCTCCTGGAATCAAATGATTTACCTTACGGATGCCAGCGTAAAATTCTAACCTATGCCCTCAGCTTAACTTCATTGCTTTTACAAAAAAAAAAAAAATAATAATAATAATAAGTTACACAGCACTGTGCTAGGCTCCGAGAGTATTCTAAAAAGACTCTGGCCAGTTAACATCCTTAAGTTTAGAGACATCAGAGAGGCAATATATATGTTTATTAGTTAGAAAGACACTCAAAAATGTGTTTCAAAAGAGAAGAATGAAGAAGATACCATTAGGTGCACATGTGAACTGAGTAACAGAAACCATGTAGAGAGCTGGGGTCAAGCAGCTATGTGGGGTTCTATAACTCCTTCTACTCTACATAATCAGTCTTCCCACGAATGTGTGTAATATGCAAAATCAATCTTCATTTCTAATCTTATGTCCTTAGAACTCCTCAGTCTCTCATGGAATTATAATGAGGATGTTGGAAATGGGTTCTTGGCCCTAGTAATGAATGTTTCTCCTTTATTATTGGTGAGGAATTTCAATTATAATCAAGTAAATGAACTTACTTCGAGACAGATTCTCAAGGGCTTTCCCCAGCTTCTTGCTCTCTTGAAGGATGTGATTCAATTCATCAAAATCACGGCTTTCTGGTTTAGTCCTCCAGTTCCATTTAGGATGTTCTACTGACCTTGGCACTATGTTTAAAAAAAATGGTTATTTCATAAGCATACTACATAATGATACAAACTCACTATTCATCGTTATGTGAAGACTGCACCAAGATCAATGTACAGAATAAAATAAATGTTTATCTTGGAGATGGTTTTCTTGTGAGCAAACAGAGGGGAAGATATAAATCTGGGTTTGAGAAAACGTTTCAACTGAACAAGTAAATAGATGTGTGGCAGCATTGATGGAAAAAAGAAAAATTCAGGTATTGATTTAAAACTAATTTCTATAACTTAGGGAGAAATATATAAGCTAAGTATATTTCACATTATGTTAGCAGCTTAAAAAGTAATTACTAACTTCATCAGCAACTAGTAAATATTTTAAAGACATTCTTGCCATGTTTTCTTAAAAACTACATAGAAGACGAAAATGCACATATTTACCTTCACATCTCCCCAAATTCCCACTAAAATTATATTATAGTCAAGGGATTTTTTTTTTCCTCAAAGAATTGGTTGAACAAGAAAAGAAGACATTATTAGGCAAGAGACAGCAAAATATTTTGGGATGAAGATGAAAAATGGATTGATGAGTGGTAACTGGCTTTAGCAAGGCAGAGAAAACTGAAACTTAAGTCTCTCTGAAGAGAAAAATGCCAAGAGAATCAACATTTCAGAACAGTTAACTACTTAAATACTAAAACACAAATTCAAGAGAATGACGTCAAAGTAACAAATATATAAGAACTTAATCGTTTTTCAGATGTAAAGGATCTATTAAATGTCCAGTACAATTCAAGGTTCATTATCAGAAAATTTTACATAGTAGCAATAAAGAAAAGATTGTAAAAAGTTTTCAGGCATAAAAACAGCAAATCAAAATGATATCAGACTTCCCAGTAGCAACAGTTGACCTTAAAAGATTAGGGAGCAATTCCTTCAAAATTTCAACTGAAGATTATTTCTCATTTAGAATTTTATACCCAACAAAGGAAGCAATTAAGCTACTTAGAAGAACTCAAAAATGTATCTTGCAAAAAAGCACTCTTTCAGAAAGCTCCTAATGAAGATAGTCCACCAAAATGAGTAAGTAAATCAAAGTATGAAAAGACTTGGAATTCAAGAAATAGGTGGTATTCCATAAGAAAAAAAAGAAAAAACAATTCCCAGGATGACAGCGAAGGACAGTCTCATAAGACAGCTGAGAAAAAAGTCTATAAACCAAGCAGTCAAGAGTGGAGCAAGAGGACAGAAGGCTACAGAAGAAAGGGCTCTAAAATTTTTCAAATAAAATAAAGGATAAATATAACAGAAGTTAAGATTACTTGATATTTTTGATCCATTGAGAAGATTTAATTCTTTGGATGGGGTTTGGTGAAGTTTTGGCAATGGGTACATAGAAAACAGACAGAAAAGCAATAAAATGATCAATTCTAGAAAAAAAATATTAGTTGTATACTGGCTCAACTGTGAAAATATGTTAATATCATCCAAACAATATCAATGTGGAATACATATTTAACCAAGATTTGACATAACTGCATTCCTTTACTGCCAGGTTGAGATGGGGATTCGAGTATGAAGCACAAAATATGAAAGAAGTGAAGAGATGATGCCTCAAATTTAAAAAGTAAGAGTGCCTTATATTTTCAAGTGCATAGACTTAGGAACCAAAAGAAACATCTAAAATTGTTGACAGTGCTTCCAGGAGAAGAGCAGAGTTGGGAAAAAAGAAGGACACTGCTATTTTATAGTACTACTTTACTTTTTTAACTACGTATATTATGTCTTTATAAAAATCAAGTACGATAAATTTTTAAAAATATTTGTATGCTAAGGATATAGGAAATAGTCTCAAACTATTGAAATAGATCATGCTATCACTTTTTTTTTTTATTTCAGCATATTACAGAGGGCCAAATGTTTAGGTTACATATATAGCCTTTGACCCACCTGAGTCCTTTCTGTCGCTTTTAAAAAAAGTAATCTGGCAATATCTATTACAATGAAAAATGCACTGACCATGTGACCCAGAAATCTTATGCCTAGTAAGTCATCATAAAGAAATGAAAACACCTGCAATTGTGTATACATGTCCAAGGTTGTTTATTTTCACAGAAAATGCAAGACTTTATTTATTTCAGCAAATAGTTTGTGGTGGCAAAACCCTATATGTACTCTAAATGTCCTTCCACAGGGGAATGGCTGAATAAATTATGGCGCAGACACACTGTGCTATAATATACAATTATCAAAAGCCATAAGTTAAATATATTACCATGGGGATATTTCCACAATACATTTTATTTTATTTTTTCCTTTTTATTTCAGCATATTATGGGGGTACAAATGTTTAGGTTACATATATTGCCCTTGCCCCACCCGAGTCAGAGCTTCAAGCATGTCCATCCCCCAGATGATGCGCGTGACAGTCATTATGTATGTATATACCCATCTCCTCCTCCCCCCTCCCATCTTCCCAACACCCGATGAATGTTATTGCTATATGTGCACTTAGGTATTGATCAGTTAAAACCAATTTGCTGGTGAGTACATGTGGGTGATATTTTTCCATTCTTGGGATACTTCACTTAATACAATGGGTTCCAGCTCTATCCAGGAAAATACAAGAGGTGCTAGATCACCATTGGTTTTTTGTGGCTGAACAGTACTCCATGGTATACATACATATACTACATTTTCTTAATCCACTCTTGTATTGATGGACACTTGGGTTATTTCCACATCGTCGCAATTGTGAATTGTGCTGCTATAAACATTAGAGTACAGATGCCTTTTTTTACAGGATGTCTTCTGTTCTTTTGGGTAGATTCCAGTAATGGGATTGCTATATCAAATAGTAGTTCTACTTGTATCTCTTTGAGGTATCTCCATACTGCTTTCCACAGAGGTTGTACTAGTTTGCAGTCCCATCAGCAGTGTATGAGTGTTCCTATTTCTCTGTATCCACGCCAACATTTATTGTTTTGGAACTTTTAGATAAAGGCCATTCTCACTGGGATAAGTGATATCTCATTGTGGTTTTGATTTGCCTTTCCCTGATGATTAGAGATGTTGAGCATTTTTTTCATATGTTTGTTAGCCTTTAGTCTATCTTCTTTTGAAAAGTTTCTGTTCATGTCCTTTGCCCTCTTTATGATAGGGTTGTTTGATTTTTTTTCTTGCTGATTTTCCTGAGTTCTATATAGATTCTAGTTATCAGCCCTTTATCAGATGTGTAACATGGAAATATTTTCTCCCATTCTGTAGGTTGTCTGTTTGCTCTCATGATAGTTTCCTTGGCTGTGCAGAAGCTTTTTAACTTGATCAGGTCCCATTTATTTATTTTTGTTGTTGCTGTGATTGCCTTTGGGGTCTTCCTCACAAATTCTTTTCCTAGGTCAATGTCTATAAGAGTTTTTCTAACATTTTCTTCTAGAATTCTCATAGTTTCACACCTTAGGTTTAAGTCTGTTATCCACCGTGAGTTGATTTTGTGAGAGGTGAAAGGCGTGAATCCTCTTTCTGTCTTCTACATGTGGCTATCCAGTTTTCCCAGCACCATTTATTGAATAAGGATACATATATCTTACTTAACTTATCATGGGAACCAAATCCAGGACAACCAAGGCCACATTATAACCATGGTTTAATCAACTACACTGGATACTTTCAAAAGCTATTTTTATAAATAAGGGACAGAGATTTGTGAGGTCATCAGGCCAGGATACAGTCCTGGGATAAGAACATCTCTAAAGTTTTCTGAGAGTTTAAAAACCTTATGTAGGTCATACTACATCTTAAAACTCAATGGTACAGTTTAAATACATTTTTAAAAAAATACTCACAGGAAAAGTGGAAAACAGAAAAATATCATCAACAACATAATATAACCAATAGGGGAAGGTGACAGAATCTGCGATTAGGAAGGGTCTTTGAGGGGACTGAGGCAAAGCTCACTCCAGTGCAGGAAGCTACCCACAGCACCTTGCAGATGGTCATTCCTCATTCATCCCTAATGAGGACATTGTCACAAAAAAGCATATTGAGCAGGGCGAATTTTTTAACGACTTTTTATTGTATTAGTCAAATTCTGACTCACTGTGATCTCCACTAATGATTTCTGTTTACGGGTTAAAAAATAAATTTACTGTTCTCTCTGCATGACTTTTGAGATGCTGTTTATCCATTTCTTTGCAACCGAAACCATTTGACTTATGTAGATTTTTCAACTGTTTTGTACAATTTAATAAATGCTAATGTTCTCATCTGAAAGTTCCCCCAAAGTATTCTATTTCCATTTCAAATATGCCAGGAAATATCCCCCATACTGTAGCTATGATATGCCAAAAACTGACTATAGTGAGATCATTACGTCATGTCTCCTGCCTTCTGTATTTCCGTATTATGATTTTTAAGGCACTGTTCTGCCATATTCATTCTTTTGTATTTATGTAATTTGTACTTTCTATCCATGTGCACTGTCCTTTCTTTTTTTTCTCTAAAATTATAGTGGTGGTCTATAAATATCCAGCCATTTCTCTTTGTATATTCTGTGCTAGATGTAACATTTTTAAAAACCTGAAAAATACTCTCTGAAATGCAAAAGCATAAATAAAATCACTAAGAGTTGGTTTCAGTTTTTGGTTTTAACCTAGGCCAACATATTTATCCCAATTTTCTCATCAAGATTATAAATTTGAAATGGCTATAAAGGATCAGCATACACCATTATGCACAGGAAAGTGATGAGCAATGTCCTTCTTGTCATTTCTGCCAAAATCCTACTTACCATCCACAGCTATTCCACACAATAGATAACCAGTCAAAATACTTAATACCGTATTATTAAAACCTTCGTCAAACCTACCTATGTTATCTATGACAAATAACTATTGAAAATTGGTAGTATAATATGACCTTGTAAATCATTGTCCCTATATCAACTTGCACTGTGTAAGTGCTATTTTTTCGTTATCTAAAAATGCACAATTTCTAAACTGACAGCCCATAAAAATAGGATATATATATTTTAATATTAATACATCCTTAAGTTATCTTCATTTATTCATTCACTCATTTAGTCAATCATTCATATAGCACAAACTATGCATCAGGCACTGTTCTAGATGGTGGATATATATCTATGGTAATTAAAGTAACAAAATATCCTGCACTCATGAAGATTACATCCTACCAGCTCACAATTTATTGATTAGGCTACATTGTTTTCTTCTTCATAAAACTGGCCTGATTAACATGTAGCATCTATGTTTAAGAAAGTTTTGGAAAGAAAAATTTTTTTTAAATGAATTGATAATAGCATTTTTTTCTACATATAAAAGTTAATGACTGTTTATATATTTGTGCCCTTTTTTCTTTTAAAAATATGAACACTTAGAAAACTTTTTAGTTTTATTTCACAAATATTTATGCTAGGCAATGTTTTAGTTAAGAAAATATCCCTTTCTTCCTAAAAGGGTTATTTCATTATGTTTTAAAAAAAGAAATAGATGTAAATTTGTATCAAATACCAATCAGGTGTTGATTCAGATGTCATGAGTTTTCTTATTTGATCAATATGTATGATGTACCAACATATAAAGATAATCTCAAAAGGAGAGAAGAGAAAGGAGCAGAAAGAATATGTGAAAAATGATGATTAAAAGCTATTCCACACAAATATGCAATAATCAAAAGATATTTCATGAGATAAGCCACATAGAGCTGGGTGGCTATACTAACATAAGACAAAATAGATTTTTAGACAAAAATCAGTAAAAGAGACAAAGGACATTATACATTGATAAAAAAGTCAATCCATCAAGAAGATATAATACTAATAATTATAAACATATATACACCTAGCTGCAAAGCCTGAATATATAGGAAGCAAAAATTGACATAATTGAAGGGAGAAATAGAGTTCTACATAATAGTTGGAGATTTTAATATTACTACTTTCAATAAGAGAACTAGGCAGAAGATCAGTATGCACATAAATGATTTGAACAATGCTATAAACCAATTAGACCTAAAAGATGTATACAGAATATTGCAAAAACAACAGTAGAGTACATATTTTTCTCAAGTGCAAGTGAAGCACATAGCAGAGATCATACATTAGGCACCAAAGTAAGTCTCGATAATTTTTTAAAAATATAAATCATACAAAAAACCTTCTCTGATAACAAAAAAATAAAACTAGAAATCAAAAGATAAAGAAAAACTGGAACATCCACAAATATTAAACAACACACTCATATACAACCAATGGGGTAAAGAATAAATCATAAGAGAAGTTAGAAAATACTTTGACACACAAAAAAACTATGAAAAACGACATACTACACCTTATGAGATGAAGTGAAAGCAGTGTGCAAATGGAAATCTCTAGCAGTAAATGTCTCCGTTAACAAAGAAGAAAGATGTCATATTGACCTAACCTAATTTTATACCTTAAGGAAATAGAAAAAGAAGAGCAAATTAAATCCAAGTTAGCAAAAGGATGGAAATAGTAACAATTAGAATGGAAATAAATGACATACAAGATAGAGAAACAATAGAAAAAAAATCAACAAAACCAAAAGGTGGTCTTTAAAATGATTTAAAATTAACAAATCTTTAGCTAGATTGGCTAAGAAAAAAGGGAGAAGACTCAAATCATTAAAATCAGGAATAAAAGTGAGATATTACTATAGACCTTAAAGATATAAAAAAGGATTATAAGAGAATACTATAAATGACTGTATGTCAACAAATTCAATAACTTATTTTAAATGGGAAAATTCCTCGAAACACACAAACTACTAATACTTGCTCAAGAAGAACTAGAAAATCTGAATAGACCTATAACAAGTAAAGACATTGACTCAGCAATCAAAAATCTCCTAACAAACACAAGCTCAGGATAAAATGGCTTTATTGGTGAACTCTACCAAGCATTTAAAGAAGAACTAACACCAAGCTTTCTCAAATTCTTCCCCCAAAAATCTAAAAAATTGAAAAAGAGAGATCCTATTCTGATTTAGTCTATGATGCCAGCATTGTTCTGATACCAAAAGCAAAGGCATTACAAGAAAACTACAGACCAATCTATCTTATGATTATAGATGCGAAAATCATAAACAAAATAGTAGCAAACTGAATCCATAAGCATATTAAAAATCCACACATTGCGACCAATTGGGATTTATCCCAGGCATTCAAGGGTTATTTAACATAAAAAATTAAGCAATGTACATTATATTAATAGAATAAAAGAGAAAAACTGTATGATTATCTCAATTGATGGAGAAAAAGCACTTGAAAAAATTCAACACAATTTCATGATAAAAATATTTAGGAATAGAAGGGAACGTCCTCAACATGATAAAGGGCATGTGAGAAAAACTCACAGCCAACACCATATTCAGTGGTACAAGACTTAAAGCCTTTCCCTGAAGATAAATAACAAGTAAAGAATATCTGCCTACTTTTATCATTTCTTTTCAACCATATATAGGAATTCCAAGCTAGAGCAATTACATAAAAAAAGAGAAATAAAAGGCAACCAAATTGGAAAGGAAGAAGTAAAACTATCTGATTATTCAGCTGGCATAATCTTATATTTAGAAGTCCTAAAGAATTCACAAAAATACTATTAGAACTATTAGAATTAATAAACTAGTTCAGCAAAGTTTCAGAATATAAGATCCAAAGACAAACATTAGTTTTATCTCTATACACTAGCAATGACAATCTAAAACTGAAAATGAGAACCAACTGCATTTACAATAGCATCTGAAAGAATATTTTATTCTGAAAAAATAAAATACTTATGAATAAATTTAACCAAGGAGGTACTAGCCTTGTACACTGAAAACTACAAAACATTGTTTAATCAAAGGAGACAGAAATAAATGAAGACATCCCATGTTCAAGAATTGGATACCTTATTGTTATGACCACAATACTCTCTAAAATGATCTACTAAGTTAATGCATTTCCTATCAAAATCCCAACATTTTTTCAGAAATAACAATTTAAAAAACCTGATCCTAAAATTGAATCAGAATTTCAGGGGACTCAGATAGACAAAAACAGAAAAACAAAATTGGAAGACTCATACTTCCCAATTTCAAAACTTATTACAAACCAATAGTAATTAAAACAATGTGGTACTCACATAAGGATAAACATGTAGATTAATGGAATAGAATTGAAAGTCCAAAAATAAACCCTCACATTTATGGTCAATTGATTTTCAACAGGGTTCCATGATCATTCAATGGGGAAAGAATAGTATTTTCAAAAAATTGTGCTAAGACAACTGAATATCCACATGCAAAAGAGTGAAGTTGCAGCCAGATCTTCTATCATATGCAAAAATTAACTTAAAATGGAACAAATACTTATGTATAAGACCTACAACTATAAAACTATTAGAATAAAAGAGATAAATCTTTATGACCTAGGATTTGACAAGAGTTTTTTTAGATATGACACAAAAAACACAAGCAATAAATGGAGCTTCATTAAAATTAAAAACTTCTGTGCATAAAAGAACATACTATCAAGAAAGTGAAAAGATAACCTATAAAATGGGAGAAAATATTCATTAATCATATATCTAATAAGGGTATAGTATTCAGAATACACAAAGAATTCTCATAACTCAAGAACAATTAAAAAATGGGCAAAGGACTTGAATAGATATTTTTCTAAGGAAGACATTCAAATGGCTACGAAGCACTTGAAAAGATTCTCAAGATCATCAGTCATTAGGGAAATATAAATCAAAACAATGATGAGATACCACTTCACATCTACCTAAATGGCTATAATTTGTAAAAAAAAAAAAGAGGATAATAACAAGTGTTGGTGCAGATATAGAGAAGCTGGAACCTTGTACATTGCTAGTAGGAATTTAAAATGGTGCAGCTTGTGTGGAAAACAGTTGGCAGCTCACCAAAGTTATACAAATAATTACCATATGACCCAGAAATTCCATTACAAGGTATATACTCAAATAATGGAAAAAAAGATATTCAAACAAATGCTCATATATGAATGTTTCATACTGGCATTACTTGCAATAGTCAAAAGAGAGAAACAACCAAATACCCATCAACAGATGGACAGATAAAGAAAATGTGATAAAACCACAAAATGGAATACTATTCAGCCACAGAAAGGAATGAAGCAGTGTACATGCTATAATGTGGATGAACCACACAAATACGCTAAGTAAAATAAGCCAGAAACAAAAGGTCACATTATATGATTCCATTCATATGATATACAGGCATACCTTGTTTTACTGTGCTTCATTTTGCAGATACTGCATTTTTTTACAAATTGAAAGTTTGCAGCAACCTTGCATCCAGCAAATCCATTGGCACCAATTTCCAACAGCATGTGCTCACTTTATATCTCTGTGACATATTTTGGTAATTTTTGCAATATTTCAAACTTCTGTCAATATCATTATATCTGTTACGGTGATCTGTGATCAGTGATCGTTGATGTTACTATTATAATTGCTTTGGGGTTCAAAGACTCTGCCCATGTAAGAGGACTAACTTAATTCATAAATGTTGTGTATGTTCTGATTGCTCCACTGACTGGCCATTCCCTCACCTGTCTCTTTCTCCTCAGGTCTCCCTTTTCCCTGAAACAAACAATAATGAAATTAGGCCAACTAATAACCCCCTACTGTGGCTTCTAAGTGTTCAGGTGAAAGGAAGAGTTGTACCTCTCTCACTTTCAATCAAAAGCTAGAATTGATTAAGCTTAATGAGGAAGGCATATGGGAAGCCAAGAAAGGTCAAAAGGTCAGACTCTTCTGCCAAACAGTTAGCCAAATCATAATGCAAAGAAAAAGTTCTTAAAGGAAATTGAAAGTGCTACTCCTATGAATGATAAGGAAATGAAACAGCCCTGTTGTTGATATAAAGTTTTAGTGTTCTGGACAGAAGATCAAACCAGACACAACATTTCCTTAAGCCAAAGCCTAATCCAGAGCAAGGGCCTACCTCTCTTCAATTCTATGTGGGCTGAGAGGAGTGAGGAAAAAACTTGGAAGCTAGCAGGGATTGGCTCATTCGCTTGAAGGAAAGAAGTCATCTCTGTATCATAAAAGTGCAAGATGAAGGAGCAAGTGCTGATGGAGAAGCTGCAGAAAGTTATTGAGATGTCACTAAGATAAATGATGAAGGTGGCCACTGAAAAACAGATTTTCAATGTAGACAAAGCAGCTTCATATTGGAAGAAGATGCTCATAGCTAGAGGGGAGAAGTCAACACCTGGCTTCAAACCTTCAACAGATAGGCTGATTCTCTTATTAGAGACTAATGCAGCTGGTGACTTTAAGTTGAAGCCAATTCTCCTTTCCCCCTCCAAAAATCCCAAGGCGCTTAAGAATTATACTAAATCTACTCTGTCTGTGCTCTAGAAATGGAACAACAAAGTCTGGATGACAGCACATCTGTTTACAGCATGGATTACTGAATATTTTAGGCCTGCTATTAAGATCTACTGCTCAGAAAAAAAGATTCCTTTCAACATGTTACTGCTCATTGACAATGTACCTAGACACCCAAGAGCTGTAATGGAGGAGACTGTAATGTACAAGGAGACTAATGTTTTTATGCCTGCTAATACAGCATCCATTCTGCAACCCATGGATAAAGGAGTCATTTTGACTTTTGAGTCTTTTTATTTAAGAAATACATTTCATGAAACACTTGAAAACATTCTGGAAAGGATTCACCATTCCAGATGCCATGGAGAACATTTGTGATACATGGGAGGAGGGCAAAACATCAACATTAACGGGAGTTTGGAAGAAGTTGATTCCAACCCTCTTGGATGACTTAAAGAGGTTCAGGACTTCAGTGAATGAAGTAACTGCAAATGTGGTACAAATAGGAAGAAAACTAAAAGTAGAAGTGGAGCCTGAAGATGAGACTGAATTGCAGCAATCTCATGATACAACTTGAATGAATGAGGAGTTTCTTCTTATGGATGAGCAAAGAAAGTGGTTTCTGGAGATGGAATCTACTCCTGGTGAAGATTCTATGAACATTGTTGAAATGACAACAAAGGATTTAGAATATTATCCAAACTTAGTTGATAAAGCAGTGGCAGGCCTTGAGAGGATTAACTGCAACTTCAAAAGAAGTTCTACTGTGGGTAAAATGCTGTCAAACAATATCATATGCCACTGAGAAATCTTTCATGAAAGGAAGAGTCAATCAACATGGCAAATTTCATTATTGCCCTGTTTTAAGAAATTCCCACAGTCATCCCAACCTTTAGCAACGACCACCCTTATCAGTCAGCTGCCATCAGCACTGAGGTAAGACTCTCCACCAGCAAAAAGATTATAATTTGCTGAAGTCTCAGATGATTGTTAGCATTTTTTAGCAATACTATATTTTTAAAGTATGTACAATTTTTTTAAACATAATGCTGTTGCACACTTAACAGACTACAGTATAGCATAAACATAACTTTTATATGCACTGAGAAAGCAAAAAAAATTATGTAACTCATTTTGCAATATTCACTTTATTGCAGTTCTGAAACCAAATTCACAATTTTCCAAGGTATGCCTGTACCCAGAATAGATAAATTTATAGAGACAGAAAGCAAGTTGCCAGGTTAGGGTGAGAGGTGGGCATGTTGAGTGACTGATTATTGGGTACACGGTCTCCTTTTGGGGTAATGAAAATGTTTTCAAGCTAGATAGGGGTAATAACCAGGTAACACAATATCGTGAATGTATTAAATGCCATTGTACAATGTAGAATGGTTAATCTAGTGTTAATTTTACCTAAAAGAAAAAGTCTTGGGGTGATTTGTTATTGATCCATAGTAACTGGAACATCTCTTAAAATTCTTTGCCTTTAAGGGTAAGCATCAAAGTTATGGAGTTTTTTCCATATGAATGTCTAACTTTGTTGTGCATAGTTTCAAAAATGTCAATTAACTCAAAGTGGTTAATAGTGTTGTTCAAATCTCCCATATCCTTACTGATTTTTTTGGTCCACTTATTCTGTTTACATTTCCCTTTAGTTGTGTAAATTTTTGTATCCCGTAATTGAGAACTTTGTTTGTGGGTGCATACTTCTTCAGTATTCCTCTGTCTTTTTGATTAAACGACCTTTTATCATTATTATACGGTCTTTTTATCTCTGGTAATATCCTTCTTGAATTCTACTTGGTCTGATATTACTTTAGTCTTAGAGGCTTCTTTATGCTTAGTGTTTCAAACTGTTTGTGTCTGTATATTTAAAGTATGTTTCTTATTTTTTTAAAAATCTACATTCTTTATCTAGCATAATATTTGCTTTCATTGGGATGTTTATTACATTTATATTTATTATAATTATTGACATGTTTATACTTCAGCCTACAATACTGGCGTTTGATTTTTATTTTTCCAATCTGTTCTTTGTTTCTGCTTTTTTTCCTGCGTTTGTTTTAGGAGGATAAATAATTTTTTTCACATCTCATTTTAATGCATCAACTAATTTTTAGTTAAGAATTCTGTCCTGTTTTGTAGTGATGATTACAGATGATAAATGTCTCACAGTCTATGTTCAAAATATATTTTATTATTTCAGAAGCAATTTAATATGTTTTGACTATGTATTTCCAATGAATAACCCTAGATCTATTGTATTCTTATTGTTGTATATATTAACTCTACATATGGTTGTTTAAAAAACCCCTGCTACTTTGTTATTATTTTTGCTTTAAAAAGCTTGTTAACAGTCTGGTGGAACTAGAGGTTGAAAGTAGGTTACCAGAGTAGAAAGGGAGATCATTAGATGCCAGACTGGGAGCAATGCCTTGGGGCTAGATCACATCCCACAAAGAGCACAGGACATGTAGAATGAACTTTTTGGCATTCTCCCCTCAATGTGAGTGATTAAATCCAAAAATGACCCCATAATTTTGTAATCCCCTAGGGTTATGGATTTATCATTCTAAAAGAAAGAGATACAGAAAAAGAAAGAGAACACAGAGAAGGAGAAGGGGAGAGACAGACATCTCCATGATGAAAAGGGAGACTGAGACCTAACTCATTTCATTTTTTATTTCTTCCTTTATTCTTTTTTTATCATTTTGCACACATTAATGGAACCAGGCACTGTGTTGGTTGTGACTGAGTATATTGTTATGAATCTTCACAAATTTTAAACTTGTATATTTCTTAAATGTTGGGACCTAATTTTATACACCAAACTGGTAAAGCAGGATAATTTGGTTGTAATCATAATTTCTAAAGAACATTTGAAGTTTGTAATACTTCATATAATTCTGACAATAACTTAGTATGGTTAACACGATACTTTTTGTGAGTACCACTCTGCAAATAAACACACTCACAGAGTTAATTTTAGTTGCTTTCAGAAATGACCCAGATTCAGATTCCAGTTAGCATATAGTGGGTTTTCAAACATTTCCAAACAAAGATAAATATTTCTCGCCTACTCCTTTCTCTGTGGAAATTAAAATCAAACATCTCACTCTGTAACAAGCATAAGGAATTTTTTTTTTGTACAGTTCATTTCAAAAGTACACATTCACAAGCATAAGGAATTGATGTGTAAGAACAGCTTGCAAGCTCTCTTCTTCTAAGAATAACTGTGACTTGCTGGCTGCTGAGGTTTCTGACATGTTTACAGGTATGTGGTGGTAGCAGACCACTGGGGAAACCCAGCAGCTACCAAGGCAGTGGGCCATTGACAGAGAAGCGATGCCTGGGTGGTAGGGAACAAAAAAAATACAGAGGCTTCATTCGCAAATAATGAGTAGACTTCAGGGAGATCCTAGATGAAGGATTTTTTAAATTTTTTGTTAAGTGTTTTGAAATCTCCTTTGCCTCTGCTCTAAAAGATTTAATTTGCTGTTATGTATTTTATTAAATATAGATTAGGTGCTATTTTGAATGTGATATAATGCTGCCACTAGCCATAAGAGGCAAGGGAAGTGCTCTATGTAATTTCAAAGAATATTATACTCAAAAAGGTTTAAATCAATTACATGTTTGAAAATATAAGTGATAGAGCAGATATATATAAGTAAAGATCAATGAAATGAACATGAAATTAATTAGGATTAACAGCCAGAAATATAAGATGAAAAGTTGGGCTTCGATTACTACATTTTCTTCACTTCCTTAACAAAATAGACTTAGATACATTGAATAGCATTCTAATAACAAACTTTCTTACATGATTTGGAGTCCGGTGATGATGGAGAAATATTAGACACAGCAAGGTCACTTTTTGATTTTTTAGGTTTCTTTGCATTTAATTGCCAAGGTTTATCATAGCTTCTGAAATCCCTTCTGGTTCCTTTAGTTTCTGTTAAAACAAAATATATATTAAAAACTTAATAAAGTGATTCCAAAATTAATTAAAAACCAAATCCATGATGTCATTAAATATATTTGGCAAAAACTATAGGTCACCTCGTCTCAAATATTATATACACATACAAGAGTATACCTTGCTTAATTTCATCTGTAAATTAGAGTTTTGAATCTGATATGAATCAGTTTGTATATGAATAAAATTATATCATGTAAAATGGTGAAACTATTTGAAAGGCTTTTTAAGGCATGTATTCTCATTGATTAAAATAATATTCTATGAATGAGTGTCATGAAATAAAGCATTGTATTTGTATTCTGTTGTAAATAAAAACAATCACATATGTAAGTAAATTCACTCACTTGATGCTACCTTATCCATTATTACACATAAAATCATTGATATTCACCTAAATCAATTTCTCTTCTATTCAAGAAAGATTAACTCAATTTAACCAACTTCATTACAGTTCCCTTTCAAAAGTAGTCAATGTCATATTAATTCCCAAATTAAAGGATCTTTCTAAGAGTTCATCCCTCTTGACTTCTTTTTCAAGAATTTCATGTTTTCATGCAGATAAATATTTGTGGAGTTTTAATTTCTTTTATTTAAAGCTATTACGTTTTCCTCATCCCCATATCACCTGACTATTCTTTCTTCAGCTTATTCATTCCTTATTCATCTTCCATTTCTCTCATTTATGTGGCATTCCTTAGAGTTTGTTTCTGCCTTGTTGTCTTAAGTTACCAGTTAACCACCTTAGCTTTGTGGATGACTCATAAGCTTGGCCTTATGAGTCTGGCCACACGCTTACAAATGCCAAATAGACATCATTACACATTACATGTAGTTACACAGTTTTAATAGCAGCTATGATTTCACCTCTGCAAAATTTTGAAAAGAATCCAAATAGTTCCAAGCTATATGGAGAGCGGACAAAGAGGAGTCCACCAACACAATTTATTGACAAACCTAGAACCAGATAGAACATTTAAGTTTAAATAAATAGAAAAATGTCATTTTAAGAAAATTTAATATAAGAAACAAGAATACAGCACTCAAGATGAAGAAGAAATAATAGTTTTAAAAAATATTTATAATGAAAAAAACCACTAAATGTTGGAACATGACTATTTTGTTTTCTCAACAAAAATAAAGAAAAATGGATTCTATGAAACAAAAAGAAATTAGAGAGGAGATTGTCTAACCACTTTATCATTAAAAATGTAACTGTATACAGAAATAAAAAAAAAAAGAAGATAAGGAAGTACTGACAGGAAACTGAAATGTAATACCAGGATTTAAAATTGTGTTCAAAGCTAGGAAGAAAACTGATACTATTGAATTGAATTGAATTTGAATTACTATTGAACTTGAATTACTATTCAAGAAAATTGAACTGGTGACACAAAGAACCCACTTCACTTAATAAACCTCCTGAGAAATGAGTCAATAAAGAAAGAAAGCAAATACAATGTCTTACTCCACAATATTAAATGACAGACTTTTGAAGAGAAAATGTCATACCCCAAGTTGCTAGATACATTTAAAGGCAACAAGAAGACATCTTCATATACTTACAAAAAGTGTGATACCCATGTACTTTGAATATTAAGACATTTTCTAGCTAATTAGAAGATGCACCAACACAAATAACTCACAGACAAGGTTTAAACTGGTATCATTTACTACCACCCACATTATAACCTCTTCAGTTATATTTACATTTAAGAATAGTCTACGCCCTTCTCCTTCCTGCCATACATTTTCTTCATCATCTGGAATCATTCCACCTCAAACATCTTGATCTCAAATAATCACAATCTCTCAGCACAGTTTGTATCCTTCTGCATCCCTCATAGTTTCACTGAATTGACCTCCTAAAGGTTTTGAACTCTTTGATTGGCTTTCTACGTCTAAATCTCTTCCTGCCCTTGCTCACTACCTCTCAGAGCAGATCTCGTGCTTGATCACCTGTGCTTGATCAGTCCCTCCAATTGTTTTCTCTCTCCCTACTCAGAACTTTTGGATGCTGGTAGAGAAAAATCACAATCTTGCTGGCGCTTTCCATTATTAATTAATAATAATTAATTCATGTCTTCAACTTCAGGTAGGACCCAGAACTGCTTGACAATCTTTTTTATTTTCTTTTGCCAATTCTTTTTTCCTTTCTCTTGGTGACTTTTCATAATTTGCGCCACTCACTTCAATGTCCCCTATCTGACCCCCAACCCTCTTGTCTTCAACAAATACCTTCATGTCTTAATATACAGACAAAATTTAGGGCTTCCAGAATCATTTCACACTTGCCTTCTCCCAGTCCATCCCATACTCTATCTACAAATTTGACCACATCTTCCTCCATTCTTTCACTTTCATGATTATCTGTATAATATTGAAAGCCACATCTGGGACTCCTACCTTGACTCATCCCCAGAGCTTTAGATTCACATCCAATTGCCTGCTGCAATTATCTACTGAGATGCCCCACAAGAAACTAAAATTCACCAATAGGAACTCTCTAAGAGAACTGATGGAGTAACATGGTCATCCTTAACCAGCATTCCTGTCCTCTGGTGTTACTCCATTATCAACTCCCCTTGAATGCAGAGAGGCCTCGGACTTGCTTTGAATAACAGAATATGGCAAAGGTGATGAGATTCCAATGTAATTATTATATTCTATTATATAACACTCCATCTTAGCACACCTGGTTAAGAGAAATGCTCTTGACTGCTTTAAAGAAGTGGGCTGCCATGATGTGAGTGTCACATGGCAAGGAACTTTGGGTTACATCTAGCTACCGAGAGTAGCTAAAATAAATTAATTCTGCCAATAACTCAAATGAGCTTGAAAGCAGAGTCTTAGTCTAACCTTCAGATAAGAAGGAAATGCAACCAACATCATGATTTTGCAGCTTGTGAGACTGAACAGAAGACTCAGCTAAGCCATGCATAGACTTCTGACACATGACCACTGAGATACTAAACGTGTACTAATTTAAAATGCAAAGTTTAATATAAAAGTCTCTCCAGATACTATGATTTATAATATATGGGCTCACATGAGCTTCAGGGGGCTCATCTGATCTCCTTTCATGTGGTGGGTGCCATCTTAGCACCTACAAACCAAAGCCCGTGCCATACCCACCCTACTTAGAATTTAAGCCCAAGAAAGTAAGGCCAAGAAAAACTGAGTTCCCTCTTTTGTATGCCAAAAGTTCATATTATAGTTTCCTATATGATGAGAACAACTTCTGTATGGATAAGTGATACCAGAAATATCCACATCCCTCAGGGATACCCTACCTTTACCTACTTTAGCATGGCCTTGTGACATGGTCTCAAGAAGGCACTCATAGAAGAATACAGCCAAAGAAGACTAAAATCCTTTCATGGAATCCCACAGAGCATGAAGAGGAGGAAAGAAGTGATGATGTCATCCCAGGAAAGCATTTGGAGTCCAGTCAGTCAGATTCCCATTGGAATCAGGCAAGGAGCTGGTTAACTGAGCAATGGGCACAAGAGGATTTGTTTTTGTTTTTGTTTTTGTTTTTGTTTTGAGACAGAGTCTCACTTTGTTGCCCAGGCTAGAGTGAGTGCCGTGGCGTCAGCCTAGCTCACAGCAACCTCAATCTCCTAGGCTCAAGCAATCCTACTGCCTCAGTCTCCCAAGTAGCTGGGACTACAGGCATGTGCCACCATGCCCAGCTAATTTTTTCTCTATATATTAGTTGGCCAATTAATTTCTTTCTATTTATAGTAGAGACGGGGTCTTGCTCTTGCTCAGGTTGGTTTCGAACTCCTGAGCTCAAACGATCCGCCCGCCTCGGCCTCCCAGAGAGCTAGGATTATAGGCGTGAGCCACCACGCCCGCCAGAGATTTGGTTTTGAAAGTAAATGCCAAAACCACAGACCAGACCAGTGTGTAGAAGAAGGCAAAGATAGAATTAAAATCTACCCAATTATCTCACCATAATGGGTTTAATGGGGAGATGAGGGTATACAAGCTTGGAAGGCTGGTTCCCCAACATAAAGAATGAATGAATCTTCCTAAGGTTGGCCTTACTACACATAAAATTGGGGCTGGGAGAAATAGACAATAATCATTAGTTTGAGCAAGAAGAAAAGGACCTTTGTAGAAATCTACTGTTTATCATTCTACAGAGATGAGCTACAAGCATTTAATTCAAATTCTTCATAAAAAGAAAAGAAAAAGTTTAGAATTAGTTTAAATGCCTACAGAATGAAATCTTTCTGTGCAAACTGTTTTTGGTTTTGTTTGTTTGTTTGAGACAGTCTCACTCTGTTGCTCAGGCTAGAGTGCCGTGGCATCAGCCTAGCTCAGTAACCTCAAACTCCTGGTTTAAAGCAATCCTTCTGCCTCAGCCTCCCGAGTAGCTGGGACTAAAGGCATGTGCCACCTTGCCCGGCTAATTTTTTCTATGTTTTTAGTTTTCCAGCTAATTTCTTTCTATTTTTAGTAGAGATGGGGTCTCACTCTTGTTCAGGCTGGTCTCAAACTCCTGACCTCAAGGGATCCTCTGCCTTGGCCTCCAAGAGTGGTAAGATTACAGGCAAGAGCCACCGCACCAAGCCTGCAAATCTGAATCTTATTTATACTAAAATGGAATACACTTATTCTATTTTGAAGCATAATATGTTACAATATATTCAAATTCAACTGGGTAAAGTCACAGATGAATACATGAAACCCTAGGTAACTATCCATCTAGATTTATAATCAAAAAGACTTTTGAAATTTTTACATTAAATATATCCAAAATTAACTGCAAAATATATTTGTCATTTACCTGGTATTTCACTTTCTGCCCAGAGAGCTGCAGATCCAGATAAAGTCCTTTGAAGTTGTCCACGGCTTCCTTGTTTAGACTGAAGATGGTCAATGAGAAACGGGATTGGCTGGTCAGGTGTCTCAGTTATTAATTTGGTCATTAATTCCTAAAGGCAGAATAGAGCACACATTTATATCTAATATCTAATAACAGCAACCATAATAGCAAACACTTAGCACTTACAATTGCCAGGCACTGCTCCAACTACTTTATATACAACAACTAACTTAATCCCCATAACAATCTTTTCAGGCAAGTACAATTTATTGTCCCCATTTTGAAGAAATGAAAGTGTAGAGAAGTGAATTGCCCATGTTACACAGCTAATGTATGGCAAAACCAAGATATATTTATTTATATTTATTTTTATTATCATACTTAGCCAACAATATACTAAAAATTTAATCTAAATTCTTTTTAAAATTATAATCTAAGAATTTTAAAACTATAATCCAAGAATTTTAAACTTCAGATTACTATTTTGAGAGATGCTATTATAAACTACACTTTTGCTAAACTTCATTATATATTTTATATACCAATGTCATTTTTCCTTCTTAACAATATATAAATATCCCAAAATGAAGAAAATTTTGTTGGGATGAAAGAAGTAAGTAATAAGTTACAAACTCATAGAAACCAAAAAGTGTCTTAGCCTCCAAGCAATATAGAATTTTATTTTTACAAAAATCCCTGATGAGTCATTTTCTTTTTCTCTTTCTTTCTCTCCTCCCTCCCTCCCTTCCTTCCTTTCTTCCTTACACAAAGGTGAGTTCTCTACCTGCAAAGCAGGATGTTCCATCTTGCAGAGCTCTAAGGATACCTTAAATTGGGCAGAAATTTGCCCAAGGGAAATATCTACACATTGGTTTTTCAAGTCAGGAACAGCAAAAAGCAATCTCCATTTTGCAGTCAATCAGAATCCCTAGATTGTTTGTAGATGAACATCTGTCAAGCTGCATGGGTATCATTCTTACTTTATAATTGTGTTTGTGAAATTACATGCACCATTTTACATTATCAGTCACATTTCATGTTGTTGGTTTTAGTCTAGAATTCTAGTCTGTCCACTATCATTTTAAGCTTAGATTCTGTGAGAGGCAGTGGCTCTAATGATCAGGCCTGAAAAATCAGATTTTAGGAGTGCTAAAGAAAGCGTTACTGAAAATTCCCCAGCCCATCTCATTTTGCAGATGGTAGTCTATTTCTTCTGCCTAGCATGCTTTTCTCTTGCATGTTCAGATGGCTGACTAGTCACCACTCAGCCACTAACAATATCTCCCTAGAGAAGCTTGCCCTAAACAATCTTCTTAAGTCTTTATTGCTTTATTATTTTATTTCCTTCACAGCATTTAGCACTCTCCAGAAGCATTTTGTTTAATATTTGCTCACCTGTTTGCTGTCTGCCTCTCCTCCCTCCCACCACAGTACTAGGAGCAAGGAATTGCCTCGTTTGTTGATCTTTACTGCACCCCTAGAATCTAGAACTCCACCTAGCTCATAGTGTTAAATAAATGTTTACTGAATGAATGGATGAGTACATGCTTGGTTTATTGACACAGGTAAATATTAGTAATTAGAATCCCTTACTGCACCAATAAATAACAACTAAAGCATTTTTCAGCCCAGCAAAAGCTGTCATGATTATCTCCTGGGTATTTGTTTTTATTTCTAAGTCTAGAAACACACAGATTTTTCTGAGCAGAGGCTAAATGGATTTTGTAGAAGACATAATTCCAAGCTGATCTTAAAGACATGAATAAAATAATTCAGGGTATCTCAAAAATGTGCAGATTGAACACAGAGTTGGAATGAAAAAGAGCAAAGGAATTTTACAGTAAATACACTGTGATGCAAAATATCATCAGACAAATGCAATATTTTTTATATTCTGAAAAACAGGTTAAGCAAACAACCGTTGGCACAGGTCTTATTTATTTCTGCTATTT
Source organism: Mirza zaza (assembly GCA_008750895.1). Taxonomy (NCBI): domain Eukaryota; kingdom Metazoa; phylum Chordata; class Mammalia; order Primates; family Cheirogaleidae; genus Mirza; species Mirza zaza. The sequence continues at coordinate 23,619 of VSMD01124730.1, forward strand.
AAACTCTCAATTATTATAGTTACAATGGCCCGGTGTTTTTAGCGCCACTGCCTGTCCTGCTTAGCAGCCAACTCATCCGGGGCCCACAGTGCACATGTGTGGAATGTGCACCACACTCTCCAATGACCCTTCAATGACCCTCCAACTGTCTGAGGGACAGTGAACTGGCCCCCTGTTTAAAAAGTTGAGGAGCCCCACATCCGTAGAATGCAATTTAAAACATTTTGAATTTTCCTTCTACAGAATATATGTATTATATTTATTTGAACTACTTATATATTACAAATGATTCCAGAAAATGGAAAGAAAAATAAATGGAAAGATCAACTAGATTACTATCATCACAGAATGCTAGAGTACTCCGAGAAAGCAAAATTAGATCAGGTTATAGGGCTTTAAAGCCACAGCACTTTCTATCCTGACACCTCTGAAGATCTCGTTTTTTGTTTTTTGTGTTTTTTTTTTAACTTTTACTTTTCAAATTGGATGAAAAATTTCTGAATGTATCTGTTTCTTTTAAAATAAACTGAAGTATTCCTACATTTTCTTTAGAAGGTGGATTATATAGTCATAAACCAAGTAATCACTATTAAATTTTAAAAATATTATCATTGTAGCAACTAGTTTTGGATATACTTATATTCCATTAATGAATATATGAGATAAAAAACAAGGGGCAAATTCAGTGATAAGCAAAAGGAAAATAGTTGATGTTTGCAAAAGTGTATGTTGGGTATCTTAGTTGGGCAAGAGTCTATTTTTAAATGATTGTATTTACAAGAGAAATTATTCTGCCTTTCACTTAATCCATGTATTCGTTAGCATTAGGACTTGAATGATTTTGAGGACTTGAATTTGACAGAAACCCCTTTCCCAGACATAAAAATTTAAATCCTTAGATTTGCAAGGATGCTCCTGGAAATGTAATGATTGATTTCTTTCCACCACTAGGACTTAAAGACACAGAGATAGAAGTGAGGGGCTGATGGATTTAAGGGGATGAGAACAGAGTTGTGCAGCTAGAATGCCAAGTAGGAGCTAGAAACAGGTTGCAGAAAGTTTCACAGGGATCCTTCACTATAAGGGAAAAGTAATCTAAAGCATCAAGCCAGTTTCAGGTATGGAGGCTGAACACCACTAGGGAACAGTACTCCCAGGGAAGGACAGGAAGCTCATCTTCAATTCGTACCATTAGTGCAAGAGTTGTGACATGAAATTCCCTGGGAGGCTTTGGGTGTGGGTGTATATAAATTAAAAGAACAAAAAGGTGGTAATAGCACTCCTGCCCTGAAAGAAAAAAAACAAACAGTTGTAGATATTTTAGTCTAAAAACTTAGGGATTGATTAAAATGCAGGGATTGATTTTAATTTGATCCTGTGTGTACTCACAGGCTAGCTAAATCTGGGGTCTTCAAGTTACAAACAAAAATAGGAGTAGCTCTCATCAACAGAAGATTTAATTCATACTTACTAATATCAATAATATTATTAACATAAACAAAATGCAATGGAAGATACAGGAAACAGCAGTGAATAAATAGCCAGGCTTTGAAACCAAATAGACACTTTTGAATCATTCATTTTCTACTTACTAACATTCAATACTCCATCTACTAAATGTGAATAATACCTACATCATAGGGTTGCCATGGAGATTAAATAATGATTGCAAAGCATTCATAAAGTGTTTGAGATGTATGCAGCCTACTGTGATGGATTGCCTAACACCTTCTTCTAAGGCTGGATCTATTTCCCTTCCCATCACGCGGGTTAGAGTTTCCGAATGAGAGGAATTTGTAGGAGATTTGGAAAGCAGAGAGAAGTACAAGAAATTATTCTCTGGAGTTGACTGCAGGCAGATGTGAGAACAGATGAGAGATTCACAGCAGCTTCCCAGGAAGGTTGTGGAAATCTCCACTGCACACTGGGATAGCTGTGAGAGCTGCACAGAAAAAGTAAAGAATTGCAGCAGCTTCTAGACAAGCATTTGAGAACCACCTGCTTCTGAGCTTCAGGATGATATATTCAGGGTCAGCACCTCTGACCTTTCCAGACAACCCCCAACCTTCAGCAGCATTTCTCTGGCCTCTGCACCCCAGCCTTCTAACTCTATATCATGTAAATTCATTCTTATTAAATGCTTGTTATGATGCAGACTGGCTTCTGTGTGCTTGACTTAACCTTTAATGATATACCCTAAAAAAGTGTTAACTAATATTTTCAGTTTTACTATTATTTTATATGTTTATATCATATATTTATATATGTATGTTGATTATTACTACTATTAATACTATGTTTAATCAATATACATTTGTGATATTATATATATGTACAATACATATTTTTATTGGCTTTATTTTTACTGATTATAAAACTAATAAATGTTCTCTTCATGTAGTTCACTGTCAACTACAATCTTTAACTTCATGATATACTATACATGGAGACAGACTCCTACACTGATATCTGTTTGCTTTGTTGTTAATTATAATTTTGTTACTGGTACCAATTCAAATATATTTATTTTAAAATGTATATGAAGGAAAAATCTTCTTAAAAATTTTTGAAAAGCAACCTAGAGAACATAAATCATGAAGTAATAATTGAGTGCAAATTTGTGTTATGCAACATGTAAGGACTATCGGAATTCAGGGCTTTAATAACCAGTAACAAACAACCTTGTGCTACTATTAATATATAGAAAATTGACATGATTAATGAGCCGGAGAATACTAACTAGTTATGATGCTGTCTCAAAATATATTTTAATTTTAATGTCCATTAAATAAAAGAAAAGCCATGAGGAAGTTGTTAGCTCATCACAGAGTTATTCATCATTAAACCTAGAATGAGTAATCAGGTAATGATTAAAATTATTAATAAAAGATCTATTTCATTTGTTAGAAGCTATAGAATTCCTTGGTTTAAAAACAAATAAAAAATGCACGGGCATATACAAACACCAAATTGCACATAATATTACTCCTGGCATTTGTAACATCCATGGACTGAGCCTCTAAGCTTCCACTGAGTCCAGGTTAAGAACCCTTGCTCTGGGTACCACTGCATACAGGGAGCACGGCAATCAGCTTAAAAATTTGTCAGACTCAGGACTGACTTACTTTTTGCTTCATTTCTCTGAGAGGCAAATAATGCCTGTATCCTTTTAACCTCGGGAGAAAGTTATCAGGAAACAAAATTAAAACTATTTCCAAAATATCAGGAATTTCTCATTATATGGCCTTTTCTGTTAAATCAATATATATGCAGGGCATTGTACTCTATTAATAATGGTGGTGCTATCAGTCAACTGTATTTTTTACACAGCACCTATAATTATCTTAAATATTAATAGCATATAGTACATTATCATCTATAGAATGTTATTTTAATTTATAACTCGCATTAAGATCTGATAACTGAATTAATTCATCCTAAATCTACCTCCATTTTTAATTAGGTCTCTATTAAAAATTTGCATTTGATCATAACCTTCCAAATATACACCCTCACCACCACCACCCAACTGTATTTCATAAATAGGCAGGCAATGAGCAATGAATTGTCAATGAATAAATGAGAGACTATCTGCTTTACATGTTGCCTCCAAAAACATCTTTTATTCTGAAACAGCCCCATTTTAAATCGATGCCACCATTCCTAACAGAGAAAATCCTACTTGGTTTCTATCAGCACCAGTAACCCATGCTTGGCTTTCTCTCATTCCATTTTTCTGAACAGCAGTAGAATGGAGTGGATTCAGACTCAGAGATCTCAGACAGTCCTCTGGTAATTCAACCTTCCTCCACCGCAGAACCATGCCCACATCTGCTCTAAACTTGCTTTTTCTCATTCCCAGTCAAAATTGAGATTGCACTTGGAAGCCTGAACTCAACAGGAAAGAAAGCAATGTGAAAAGTAATTATTTAAAATATCAGTCAACTATTGAGTCTGATAGGTGCAAGCATCAAGTATTTTACACAGATTTAATCATTTGCTATACATTAAAGAATTACATATAAGATGCACAGCCCAGCTAACATATATGCCCTTTTACAAAGGTGTTTGCTAACTCCTCGCTTATTCCAGGTCACCTGATCCTCACAACAACCCATTAATGCAAACGGCCATGGCCATACATCCCCCCACAACTATTAATATTTAGGTCATTAAATATGAAATGTCTCACTTTGAATCAAAAGTAGTTTATTACATCTCAAACAAGAAGCAGTACAATTAATCAAATTATGTGCCTAAACTATCAACACAGTTTTGCCATCTTAACTGTAGCTTGTGTATGCCAACAGCGAAGAAGCCTGGAGAGCCAGTGGCAATGAAATCATAAAAGGCATTTTTCACAGCTTGCTGAGAATTAGATATTTTTCCTTGCAAGAAGCCTGGAAGAGTGGTAGTCAGTTGGTGCAAGGTCTGGTGAAGATGGTGGATGACAGAGAGTTTCCAAATCCAGTTGCTGTAGTTTGAGCAGAGCTGTTTGTGCAACATGTGGTCGAGCGTTGAATTGCAAGAGGATTGGCCTGTCCCTAGTAACCAGTTTCGACTGCTTAATCTAAAGCATCCTCATCATTTCATCCAGTTGGTTGCAGCAGACATCCGCTGTAATTGATTTGCCAGGTTTCATGAAGCTATAGTGGATAACATCAGTGTTGGACCACCAAACAGACACCATTAGCTTTGTTTGATGAATATTTGGTTTTGGACTGCGTTTTGGCACTTCATGTTTCTCCAACCATTGTGCTGAATGCTTGTGACTGTTAAAAAAATCCATTTTTCATCACACATATCAACATGGTATAGAAATGGTTCACCGTTATGTCACAACAGCAAAGGAAGGCAAGCTTTGAGATGATTTCTCTTCTGAAGCTCATTTAATTCATGCAGAACCCATCTATCTAGCCTCTTTACCTTCCTGATTTGTTTCAAATGGTCCAAGATTGTTGGAATAGTGACATCAAAATGTGCTGCTAATTCACATGTAGGTTGAAATGGATTTGCTTCCCCTAGAGCTTTCAGCTCATCATTATCCACCTTGGGTCTCAGGTCGCCCACGTGGCTAATTTTCAAGATTAAAAGCACCAGAACAGAACTTCTCAAACCACAAACATACTGGGCATTCATTAGCCACATCCTTCCCAAACACCTCATTAATATTTCGAGCTGTCTTGGGCAGCACTGGTTCCACGATGGAACTCATATTCAAAAATAACACGAATTTTTGACTTATCCATGGTTTCACAAAAATTGCTCTAAAAATGTGAAAGATAATCACAAGCCAAAACATATGTTTGAAAGATTGAGGATGTACCTTCACAATAAAAATAAAACAAGAAGTGTCAAAGTGAAATGTCAAGATATCAAGTGTCAAACTTAGTACTTATGGAAATCAGACATATCATACTTAATAACCTTAATACATATACCTAGCGAACGAGACTATTTGCATTCCTGATTTGTAAGTCTCTTGGCCCTTCTTAGATATGAAATAATATTAAATTAGGTTTACGATACTCATTTGTAATAAATAAGAAAAGACATAATTAGCCTCATATAAGATGGAATAAAATCCAGAGATAAAAATAAGGGAAATAAAAAATAAAATAAATTGCTTTATAATAAAGATTAAGGCTAATAAAAATACCACAACTAAAAGTCAATCAATTAAAATTTTAAAGCTGAATCACAGACCTTGAATTCTCTTCACTTTTAATAATATAGGCAAATAATAAATCTAAGTAGGAGAACTAACAAATGATAATAAATGATGCAAAATTTTGTGTAATGCCTATTAATCTTTCCTCTAATACAGAGATGTCTTCTCAGATTAAATGACTGACCACTTAGTATGCACTTTTAAGCAGTCTTCATATAAAAGTACAAGCTTGTAGTTAAATTTCCAGGCAAATATCAAGGTCCCCAGTGAGAAATATTAGCATATAATGTGGAAATACTTTCAGTTAGGGAATTATATTGTTCAATATAATAGCTTACCAAAGTAAGTTATTTAATGTTAGGTAGGACTTTCCAAAGTCTTACCTGAAAATATCTCTGTAGGAGTACAACAGAGGTGCTACTTAGTATTAATAGAAATAGAAAAGCAGTTCAAAACTCAAATAAATTAAATAAATCCATGATGCAAGTAGCAGATTTATGTAGAAGTGGCCATATGAAAGAAGACATCCCTCCGTTGAGTAAAAATTACTTTATTTTAGCCTTTATTCTTTCTTTCTTTCTTTTTTTTAAGACAGAATCTCCTTCTGTCACCTGGGCTAGAGTGCAGTGGCATCATCATAGCTCACTGCAACCTCAAATTCTTGGGTTCAAGTGATTCTCTTACCTCAGCCTCCCAAGTATCTGGGACTACAGGTGCATGCCACCATGCCTGGCTAATTATTCTATTTTTTGTGGAGATGCGGTCTTACTCCTGCTCAAGCTTGTCTTGAACTCCTGGCTGCAAGCAATCCTTGGTCTCTCAGAGTGCTAGGATTACATGAGGTGAGCCACCGCACCCAATTTATTTTAGATTTTTATCATTTGTAAAAGAATGTGTATCTAAAACGAGGTGCTCAGCATAGTAGAATAATGAGAAAATTTCATAGTGCATACCCAGTACTTTCTTTTGGACTACATGATCTAAGGAAAAGATACACACATCTCTGTCTCTATAGCAAGTAAACGTCAAATTGGTGATGAATACATTGAGCCATTACAGTTGAACAATACTATACAAAAAGTCCTTACTGTGATTCTATATACCCAAAATAGCATTTGAAAAGACAGTGTGGTTTAACAGGAAGATATAGATCCTGGTGCTTGACTATCCTGGCTCTATCACTCATTGGCCATATGAATTCACACTAGTCACTTATTTCTCTGAGCTTCAGTTTTCTTATCCCTAAAGTAAGTAGGACAGTATCTCCCTTCTCAGTGTATTGTCAGGATTAGAGAAAATGTATAAAACATACCACATGGAGTATGTGGATTGTATTTCACAGCAACATGACTTCCCATTTAGTTTCCTATAAGAAAAGAATGTGCAGGGGAGAGAGCTTGCCTGTGTTGGTCTCTCCAGATGTTCTATTTCTCAAAATAAGTAAACAATTTGTCAAGTTGGCTTATAATTCATTCCACAAGAGACTAGTTAGCTTCAGGCAAATATAAGATCAAATTTTTAGAACTACTTAGCTGGAAATATTAATAGCATTCCCTTCTCCATTCACAATGACTCTTTCGATCTCCTAAAGTTATTCACTCTCCAGACAGTTATGATAGCCACCTTTTTTTTGCTTTTTATTATACGTTTACCACCTAAGAAGCCCTTTGAAGTTTTTACCAACACCAAAAAACAATTCTCTGATTCTCTGGACACCAACTGAATTTCCAATAATTCAATTCAATTCTGACATTATGTACCCAGAATTAGAGTCATACCCCACAAATTAAAGGACTCAGTCCCACAAAATTGCCCCCATTTGAGATGCCACTCGAAAGTCCCAGGCCACCCATACTTCTGATCAATTGACTATAAATAAGCAGTTTCCAAGATTTCCTTAGTTTTGATAATTTACTAGAACAGCTCACGGTAGTCCAGAAAGCACTTTACTTCCTATTACTGGTTTATTATAAAGAATACAAGGGAGCAGCCACATGAAGAGATACATAGGGTAAGGTCTGGAAGGGTCCCAAGTGCAGGAGCTCTGTCCCTGTGGAGTTGGGGTGTGCCACCCTCCCAGTACATAAATGTGCTCACCAACACAGAAGCTCTCTGAACCCGTCACTTAAGGGTTTTTTGCAGAGGTTTCATTACACAGGCATGATTGATTAAATCATTGACCATTGATAATTAACTCAGTCTTTGGCCTCTCTCCCTTCTCTGGAGGATGCAGCCACTCCTGAAACTTTATAATCAAAGGTTGATCTTTCTGGCAACCTGCCCTTAATCTGAAGTTATCTAGGGGCCTGACAAGTTATCTCATTAGAACAAAAGAAGTTCCTAACACCCTTATCTCTGAGGAAATTCGAAGTGTTTTAGGAGCTTTATGGCAGGAACTGGAGACAAAGACCAAATGCCTTTCCCAGATAACATACCTTTGAGCACTACAGTTCACTTTTGCCTGTTGTAGAAGTTAAAATAAGCAGGCACATATAGTATCCATTATTTAAATCTTGCTTGTTTTGCCTCATCTTTATGTTTGTGAGATTTACCCATGTTATTGCATATATTGCATATAGCTGTGGTCTCATTCTCTTTCATTGCCATGTAGTTTTTCACTATATGAATACATACCACAATTTCTTTATCTACTCTACTGTTAAAGGCATTTGAATATTTCCATTTTTACCATATAGTGCTGCTATGAGCAGTCTTGAATGTACATGTGCACATACTTCTGTTGGATATACCCCAACAGGGGGATTCATGAGTAATAACAGATTTGCTTTTATTATAAAAATCTTCTTATAAAGCATAATTTCCCTGAGTTTCATTCAAGTCTTTGTGCACATCAATAGTTTATTCTTTTTTATGGCTGAATATTATCCAATGGTATAGATGTATCATGGTGTGTTTAACCATTAATAAATATTAATAAACATTGCAGGACATTTGGTTAGTTTACAGGTTTTTAATATTTTGAATGATGTTGCTATGAACATTCATGTATAGGCTTTCACGAGTATATAAGTTTTCATTTCTCTAGGACAGACACCTAAGAGTACAATTACTGCATGGTATGTTAAGACCATTTTTAGTTTTAAAAAGAACTGCCAAACTATTTTCAGAGTGACTACACAATTTTACATTCACATCTGCAATACATGGGTAATTTTGCCCATTCTTATATGTTTATAGTGATATTGTAATTTTAGTTGCATTTCTCCAATGGCTAATGATATTAAATATCTCCTGATGTGTTTATTTGCCATCTATATATCTTCAGTGAAATATCTATACTTATCTTTTGTTCATTTTCAAATGGGATCATTTGGCTTTTTGCTAAGTTTTGAGACTTCATTATGCATTATAGATACTACTGCTTTGTTGGATATGTGATTTGAAAATATTTTCTCCCATTTTGTAGTTTCACTTTTCACCCTCTCAACAGGACTTTTCATAGAGCCAAAGTTTTTAATTTTGATGAGGTCTGATTTATCATTTTCCCTTTATTAGTCATACTTTTGATGTCATTTGCAAGAGTTCTTCAATAAGCCCGAGATCCTAAAGATTTTCTTCCAAGTTTTCTTTTAAATTTGTATAGTTTTATGTTTTACATTAAAGTCAATGACACATTTTGAGTTAATTTTTGTATAAGGTCCAAGGTTTAAGGTCAATGTCCAATTTTTTCCTATGAATGTTATTTATTCAGTACTATTTATTGACAAGACGGTCCTTCCTCCATTGAATTACTTCTGTACCTTTGCCAAAAATTAATTGGCATGTTTGTTGTGTATCTATTTCTGGATTCTTTATTTTTGTTCCATTGACCTATGTGTCTATCCTGACACGAGCACCACCACATCTTGATTTCTGTAGTCACATCTTACATTTTAAAATCAGGAAGAGTGATTTCCCCCACTATCTTTTTTTTTTTTTCCAAAACTAGTTTGGCTATTCTAGGTCCCTTGTATAAAAATTATAGAATAAGTTCGATTATGTCTACAAAAAAACCTTGCTGAAATTACTATAGCAATGCTTTAAACATACACATCTATTTATAGAGATGCTAAATGCTTTAACTAGCATTTTGTACTTTTCATCATGGAGATCTGGTACATGATTTTTATTTTTTTAGTTTTATACCAAAGTATTTTTTTTCTTTTTAGTAATTGTAAGTTATATCATATTTTTATTATGGTTTTCACTTGTTCTTTTCAGTATATAGAAATTCAATTGATTTTATGTATTCGTCATATATCCTACACTCTTATTGAACTCACTTATTAGTTCTAGGAGTTTCTTGGGATCACATACATAGACAATCATCTGCAAATAGAAACAATTTTACTTCTGTCATTCCAATCTGTGTGCCTTTTCTTTCTTTTTATTGCCTTACTACAGTGGCTAAAACTTCCAGCACTATTTGAATAGCAATGGTTAGAATGGACATCCTTGCCTAGACGCCAATCTTAGAGAGAAAGCATTCAGTCTTTCACCATTAAGCATGTTAGTTCTAGGAATTTTGTAGATGCATTTATGAGGTTAAGGAAGTTCCCCTATTCTTAAGGTACTGATAGTTTTCTATCATGAATATCTGCTGAGTATTGTTAAATACTTTTTTTGTATCACTTAATATATGATATGACTGTTCCTCCTTAGCCTGCTGATATCTTGAATTATATTAACTGATTGTCAAATATTGAATCACCTTTACATGTCTAAAATAAATCTCACTCAGCCATGGTATATGACTCTTTTAATACATTGTTGGATCTGATTTGCCAAAAAAATTTTTGATGACTTTTTCCTCTCAGTTCATAAGAGATATTGGTCTATATTTTTTCTTTTTGTGTACTGTTTTTGCTGGTTTTGATATCATGATAATACTTCCCTCAAAAAACGAATTAGGGAATGTACCCTTTTTTTCTACTTTCTAGAAGAGATAAAATTGGTGTTAATTTGATAAAGTTCTCCATGAAACCATCTGGGTTTGAAGATTTAATTTGAAGAAAGATTTTTCATTACAAATTCAGTTTCTTGATTAGTTACAGGATAATTCAGATTATCTATTTCATTTTGGCTGAGTTTTAGTAATTGGTATTTTCAAAGAATTGGTCCATTTCTTGTGAGTTGTTAGATTCATAAGCATAAAGTTGACCTTAGTACTCCCTTCTTATCCTTTCAACAGCTGCAGGATTCAGTGTGGTATCTCCAGTTTCATTCTTGCTACTGATTATTTTTACCTCCTCTTTTTATCTTTGTCAATCTTTCCAGAGGTTTATCAATTTCACTAATTTTCTCCTAAGATCCAACTATTCATATCTCTAATTCTCTCTATATTTTTTCAATTTCACTGACTTCTGCTTTATCTTTATTATATCTTACCTTCTGCTTGCTTTGGACTTACTTTGTTCTTCTACTTCTAGGTTCTTAAGCTGATATTTACATTATTCGTTTGAGATTTTTCCTCTTTTCTAATATAAATTTTCCTCTCAACACTGCTTTAGATGCATCCCACAAACTTTAATATGTTCTATTTTTGTTTTCATTCAATTTTCAATATTTTATTTCCTTTGATACTTCCTTTTTGACTCATTTAGAAGTATGATGATGTTTTTTTCCAAGTGTTTTGAGATTTTCCTATCATTTTCTGTTATTGATATCTAGTTTTATTCCACTATGGTCCAGACATATTCTGTATAATTCCAATATCTTAACTTTTTTAAGGTTTGTTTTATGACCCAGTAAACAGTCTATCCTACCAAACATTCCATGGCACTTGAAAAGAATGTGTTCTGCTGATATTGGGTGGAATGTTCTATAAATTTCAATTAGATTTGGTTCTTTTTTTATGGCCTATATTTTTTAGCTAAGATTTTCTATTTTTCATTCCTTTCAAGAAAATTTTTAATTGATTGTTTAACCATTTTTATGACAGCTGCTTTAAAAATCCTTGTCTGATAATTTCAACATCTGATTCTTCTTGATATTGGCTTTAGTTGACTGGTATTTTCTCATTCAAATTGTGGTTTTCCAGGTTCTTGTCATGATAAGTGATTTTTTTAAAATATCCTAGCCAGTCTGATTAATATGTTAGAAGACTCCTCATCCTATTTAACAATATCCTAGCATTTATTTTAGTAGACAGTTGCCCTGTTTAGATTCAGCACATAGGTTCTGGCCTACATTTGTGGGCTTTAGTTCCAATGATAACTTTGTTTTTAGTGCCCTTGCAATGCTATTCTGGTCTGCTTCATTCTGCTAGTACTGCTGGAACTTCCACTCACTAGCTGATGTAGGAATAATCAGAATCTAAAGTTCATACCTTAGCCAACTGATATCAGTGAGAGACCTGGGGCAGAAGGGATGCAAGAAGCCTCTGGCCCTTGGTCTTCTTAAGCCAAGGCAGGTGGATACAGGGCTTTGCTTCTGCTGCCACTATGGGCGAAAGACTGCCTGCAGATACTTTGATTTGTGGATCCAGGGTTTGTTCAGCTTCAGGCTTTGCTGCTGCCACTGTGGGACCATCACACTACACATCAGTTCCCTGATTGTGTAGCAGGGCCCAAATATCCTAGAGCTTTGGTGACGCTTTAGCTAGCAGATCAAACTGCCCACATGTACCCTGGGTGTACATTGGTAGTTGGGGTTCACCACTAGGTTTCTGTTGAAGTCTCCTGGACCTTCAGCCAGAACAAGAGAGCAAGATTTAGTTCTCGTTGTTTGTTTTATCTTTGCCTATTGGTGGTTCTAGCCTGCAAGCCTCTTTGGCTCCCAGTTTGAGGTACATGGGTTATAAAAAGAAAACTCAGGGAACTCATCACATTGTTATTTTTCATAACCAGTCTACCTTCTTCTTCCTAGATTTCAGAGTCGTTTATCACGGTCTGTTGAATAATGCCCAAGGTCTTTAGTTGTATTCAGAAGGGAGGAGTAGGAAAAGTGAGTCTATGCCATCTTGTTACAGAACTTTAAGCATATTTTTGTCATTGTTTTTAAACTTGCAGTTGCTCCATGATATGTTTACATGTGGAATTAAAAAAAAAAGTTTTTACTTGTGGCTCACTATGCTTTTTAATCGATAGATTAATGACTTTCATAATTTTGGAAAATCCTCAGCCATTCTTTTTTCATATAGTTAGTCTGTCCACCTCTCTATTTTCTATTTCTAGGACCCCAATTAAATTATGCATTAAACTTCCTCACTATATCAACTTGGCTTCTATTTTTATTTTTCCCCCATAATTTTGTTTCTATGTGCTTCATTCTGAATATTTTCTTCTGACCTATTATTCAGTTTCCAAATTTTGTCTTCAGCTATGTTTACTAAGCCTATATTTTGATTTCTTCATTTCTGCTAAAGTATTTTTTAGGTTTAGATTTTTATATAGAAATTCTCTGTAGAAATTTTAACGTTGCCTTTTATTTCCTTGAACACAGTAAGACTATTTACTTTAATGTCTGTGTCTGATAATTCTGACATCTCTAGACTCTCCCTGCTGAATTCTATTGTCCAACTATTCCTACTTGCTCCTTATGATGCTGTGCCTGCTTATTTTTTTATTATGTGCAACATGTTGCATTTGATCACTTGTTTTTAGGAATGATTGGAGGCCTAGGTGAGTATTACTTCCCTCTAGAAAGTGGGAAGATGTACCTGGTACCTGTGGACACTAACAATCCATAATCATTTGGAATAAATTTCAAGAATTAAGATTTTTCTGAAATTCCAGATGATTCATATCTGGGATGTAGTCTTTGTGAGAATTAGTTTACTGTACCTTTATTTCTAAGGTGAAGTTCTTCTGGGTCCCATTCCAAAGTGCCAGGGATCTGTTTGCATCCTGACTCCTGGCAGTCCCCAGGTCCTTGTCTCCAACTGTTTTCTCTTCCTTGTGAGGCTGTAAAAAGTACTGCTCTGACTCGCAGTGGCCTCTTTAAAAAGGGATTCTCTTCTCAGGGAAAAAGTAGCCCCAAATGCAATGCTCAGTATCCTGAATTTCTATCTTCTCCTAGATCTCAGACCAGTCATCCTTCACTAACCTAGTAGCTCTTTGAAGCTCTCAAATAGTTATTTTCTGTATTTCGACCAGATTATCCTAGTTTTTCTTAGGGACATGCTTGGTCCAAATTATTCCCGTTCACCATTACTAAACTCTTTCAGTATTATTTATGAAAATGTGTTCAAGAACAATATATGTTCTCATTCCCTCCTCTCATTTCAGTAAAAGTAATATATTTTATATATATGACTTATTCATTTAATAACAAACCCTTTAGATATTTTTATATAGTACATAGAATGAAAATCAACTGTATAATATTCCACTGGGTGACTGTACAAAGTTTATTTAATCAGTTTCTTATTGATGGACACTAAAGTTAAGTTCAATATTCTGCTATTACAAATTATAAGGCATATGGTCCATTTTGTACATGAGCTAATATATGTGTAGAATAAATTCCCAAAAAATTTCAAAGTTAACTTAAAATTTAATCAGAAAATGGTATATGGGAACCCACTGTAATTTTTGTTAAATTTTTCTGAAGCCTAAAAGTGCTCTAAGAAATAATATCTATTAATTTTTTCTATAAAACTCTATTTTAAAATATTTTAATGAAAATATTTTGGTATCTCCAGAAGGATCTCTAGGATTACTAAATATACTGAAACTTTACACAGTAATTTTTCTTAATGGTTCAATTTTTTTAATGCTTTTTTGCTTTTGTAAATTTTAAAATATAAAGGGGATACAAATGTTTTTGTTTCATGGATAGCTTTTATAATGCTTAAGTCAGGGCTATAAGTATCCCCATCACCTGAATAATGTTCACTGTACTTGTTAGGTAGGTTTTTACTCCTACCCTTCTTCTTCTCTCTCCTTCTTAATTTCCAATGCTTTTTATTTCTCTCTGTGCCCATATGTGCCCATCAATTAGCTCCAAATTATTAGAGAGTACATGTGGTCCTTGTTTTTCCATTCTTGAGATACTTCACTTAGGATAATGGTCTCCAGTTCCATCCAAATTGCTGCAAATGACATTAATTCATTTCTTTGTATGGCTAAGTCATACTCCATGGTATTAACATACATATTATATACTACATTTTGTTAATCAACTAATGCATTGATGAGCAATTAGGTTGATTTCACATCTTTGCTACTGTGAATTGTGCTGTAACAAACATTTGAGTACAAGTGTCTTTTTGATAAAATTATTTATTTTCTTTTGGGTAGATACCCACTATCGGAATTGCTGGATCAAATAGTAGGTCTACTTTTAGTTCTTTGAGAAATCTCCATACTGTTTTCCATTTGGGTTATACTAATTTGCAGTTCTATCAACCAGTGTATAAGCACATTCCTTTCTCTCTGCATCAACATGAGCATCTATTGTTTTTTGACTTCTTAATAAAAGCCATTCTGACAGAGGTAAAGTGATATATCACTGTGGTTTTAATGTCCATTTCCCTGATGAGTAGTGACATTGAGCATTTTTGCATATGTTTATCTTTTCAAAGAACCAACTTTTTGTTTTGTTGATCTTTTATATTGTTTTTGTTGTCCATTTCATTTACTTCTGCTCTGACATTTATTATTTCTTTTCTTCTGCTGGCTTTTAATTTGGTTTTCTCTTCCTTTACACAGCAATTTTAATAGCAGTTGTAGAGAACTATGAGTCATTTTTATCCAGAGACAAGCACAACCCTTATAGTACTTACATCTTCCCTCATCATTCTCTTTTCTCATGTTTTAAGATGTACTTAGAATGTCTGCTCAGAAAAATTAATGGTGTAAATCTTTAGGAACACAATGAAGAGGAAAATGTATTAATTATTATTTTAGAAACTGATGTTAATATACACAACAGATAATAGACATAATATTTTAAAATATTAATTCATACATTTATTCGATAAATATTTACTGAGCCAGTCTCTGTTCCAGGCACTTGGAATATGGAAGGGAACAAAACAGATAAAAATTCCTGTTGTCAGGGAGTTTATATTCTAGTTTTAGAGAGAAGATAATATTAATAAATAAAATAAATATGCAAATTATAGCATATATTGGTAAATGATGAGTATGATGGAGATACATAAGCAAGGAAGGCGTCAGATGCTGCCAGGGTGGGGATTGTTTTAACAATTTTACTCAGAAAATGTTGTAAATTAATTAGTTTTTAACCAGCTGGGAGCTGTTTAAAGATTACTTGCAAAGTTGACATTGTCCTTCCTACTAAGAATCCCAAGTCTATAAAATACACCTTCCCATCACACACCTTAGGTAAGAGAATGAAGGTAGCAAAACATTAATCTACAAGGCACAGTCCTGAGTGCCTTCCAAATGATTTCTTTTCATGATCACCACAACGATCTCTGAGGTAGTTATTCTTTTGCTCATCTTAGAATTTTAGAATAAGGAAATTGGGATAGATAAACTTTAAGTGGCTTCCCCTGTATAATAACATTGGCAAGTTCATCCCATAAGATTTGAAAAAAAAAAAAAAGGAACATAATCTGGGCTCCCTATACATAAAACAGCACAGAGAGCCCACTTGGGACGGATTTGGAGGCTGTTGACAGCATTTGCTGAACAACTCCCCTTACCATCACTGGAAAGAGGACAGAGGAAGCCATGAATTTGATGATCACTCTTTATAAAGTACAAACAAGAGAGATGGAGAATTTTCTGTAATTCATATTTTAACATGTACGACTAACTCAAACCTCTAGCTTAGGCCAAAATGGGAATACATTGGCCTACAGATTCCAGAGTAGGTTGAATGACCAATCTACACAAAGTGGAGTGATGATGCTGGGTTTCAGGAACAACTGTCTTTCATCTCTCCACATACTTTCTCTTTCTTTGTACCGGCTTTTGCCACATGCTGGACAACATGATTCCTGGCAGCTTCTGAACCAACCATTCTCCAGGACTACAGTTGCATGGCCACACGTGGCTAAACTACTCAGCTCCCACATCTTTAGTCAACAGACAGAAATGAACTTTCACTCTCTGGTCTCAAATTTGAAAATCCCCAGGGAGATGACATAGTGGGCATATTGATCAGGTGCCCAACTGGAGCTACTGACTGTAGCACGAGCAGTGAGGCCATTAGAGACATCACAGCTTCTCAGTAGCTGTATGAATGCTGGAAATTACAGTTTATTAGAAAAGGGGATAGTGGACAAATAGCATCACAGGTGCTGACTACATACAGCTTCAAAAAAGAGACCATGACAGTAGGATCCAAATAGAATAAAAAATAGCTCTGAGAAACGCAAATCAAAATTACATCTCACCCCAGTTGAAACGGCTTTTATCAAAAAGAGAGGCAATAACAAATCCTGGTGAGGATGTGGAGAAATGGGAATTCTCATACACTGTTGGTGGGAATGTAAGTTAGTGCAACTATCATAGAGAGCACTATGAAGGTTCTACAAAATACTAAAACTAGAAGTACCGTAAGACCCAGCAATTCCACCGCTTTGATATAGTGAGTTCCGCAAAGGAGCGGAACTCACTATATCAAAAAGACATCTGCACTCCCATGTTTACTGCAGCACTATTCACAATAGCAAAGATTTGGAATCAACCTAAGTGTTCATCAACAGATGAATGGATAAAGAAATTGTAGTATATATACAAAAATAGAATATTATTCAGCCAGAAAAAAGAATGAAATCTTGTCATTTGCAACAACATGGATGGACCTGAAGAACATTATGTTAAGTGAAATAAGCCAAGAACAGAAAGACAAATCTTTTATGTCCTCACTCATATGTGGAAACTAAATATTAAAATAACTGACCCATGGAGACAGAGTGTAGAATGATGGTTACCAGAGGGTGGGAAGGGCAGCAGGGATGGGGGGATAAAGTGGGGATAGTTAATGGTGTAAAAATATAGTACAGAATTACATCTTAATTAATTTTGTAATCAAAATTATTAGATAATTAGATAAAATAAAATAATTAGATAATTAGATAAAATGAGCAACATTTGATAGCATAACACAGTAACTACAGATAATTAAATAAAATTAGATAATTAGATAAAATAAAATAATTAGATAATTAGATAAAATGAGCAACATTTGATAGCATAACATAGTAACTACAGTCAACAATAAGTTATGTTATACTTTAGAATAACTAAAAGAGTGTAATTCAAATGTTCCTAACACAAAGAAATAATAAATGCTTGAGATGATGGATATCCCAATTACATATTGATTGTTACATATCGTATGTCTGTACCAAAACATCACATGTACCCTGTAAATATACATAGTATATTTAAAAATATATATATATATATGTGTGTGTGTGTGTGTGTGTGTGTGTGTGTATCCAAGCAGAGTTAGTTTGGCATAATAAGCATTTGATTAACATTACATCACAAATACAGTTCTAGACAACATTCATCCCATTGTATGAAATTGCGTGTTTTACCAGCGCAGCTCTCTGTGGAGTTCTTGAGGTCAGGAAACATGTCTTAGACATCTTTGTTTCCCAAGATCAAAGAACAGTTCCTGGTACAATTGCTAAAAGAAAGAATGAATAAATCATGTCAATAAACTCATTAAAAATCTCTGTAGCTGCATATTACCTGCAAAAAAAAAAGGCATTCCTCCTATTATGGCATTCAAAACTGTCTAAAAACTCTTCCCAACCTGCAGTTTCATTTCTTATGATAATATGCTCTAGATTGTACCAATAGCAAAGGTTCCCTTGATACATCTTTCACTTTCATACCACAATAAACAAGATTGACATGGTCCAGAATTAAGGGACCTTATATTCTTGGGATAAAATAGAAACTAAACAAATAAAGAAATCAATAAATAAAATAAATATATATTCTGGAAAGCTCTTTGGGGAGAAAAAAAGGAAGAGTAATATGTTAGAGAAAAATGGGGGTAGACTATATTACATACTGTGATCAAGAAAGCCTCTCTGAGGAGATGATATTTACTCTGAGAACTGAAAGCAAAACTAGAACCAGACATTCAAAACACAAGCATTTCAGACAGAGAGAATAGTAAATGCAAAAACTCCAGGGCACTGAAGAGCTTGGTACATTCTAAGGAGTTGCTAAAATGCTCACAGGGATGGTGCAGTTGGTGGTGTTGGTCTGTGGATTTCCTCTTCAGATTGCTTCAATTATGTCAGCAAAGTAGGAAACAAGGTCAACAACAGAAACACGGGTTGGGAGGTCAGGACTGAAGGTTTTAAGGAAAGAGCAACCAATGTGAAATAGTGAACCAGGAGTGTACGGGAGGAACTGGACTAAGAATTTGATGAATACCTGGCCACTTGAGATTTGGGGTCACAATTTTAAAGCAAGACAAGTTAGTAGGTAGTATGTTCCTCACAACCGTGTTCAGCTACACAGGCATATAAATGAAATATGTATGTATTTCATGTTTCATTGGTATTTAGGCTGGATTATGGTTTAGCTGACTGAGCAGGACAAAGTAGGAGAGGGGCAAGGAAAACAAGAGTATTTGCAAGGAAGTAATTATAATGACTGGCCACTGACCTCAGAATTTCAGCTGGATAGAAAGCAGAGTGAAGACATTGAGGGGAGAAGGAAGAAGGAAAAAGTGGTAGGATCAATGGATGGGATGGCCAGGTAGGGTCACAGAACAGGTGAGGTTGGGATAGAGGTAGAGAGCTAGAAAGACAGAAGATGGTCAGAGGGAAGAATACTTGAAAGTGCGTCTCTGGAGAGCACAGTTTTGGGCAACAGCAACAGGAGTGGCTGAGGCATGAAATAAGAAGAAAATAACTGGACAAGTGAAGTTCAATTTGGAAAGATCATCTACATGCATACAAAAATTGGCCAGGACGAATATAGTGCAGTATTAGAGAGGGTAGCAATGATTAAGGAATTAAAGCTAGTGAGGAATACAGGAGAAAGATCCAAGGGTCTGTAGATAAAAGCAACAATGAGAGCCAGTGGATACTGTAGATGGTGTAATCTGATGACATGGTATTCAGAGTTAGGTCTATTTTTAAAATATCTCTTAAATCTAGCAAGTCTAAAACACTTAAATAATCTTTCTTCTACATTAGAGATATTTTCTAAGCAAGGAAAAACTATACTACTATTAAAATAAAAAGTTACAAAATATTGCATTAATACTTAAGTTTGTATGTTCATTTTCAAGTAAAAATTATACCAAATACACTGAGCATCCAAGTCAATTACACCAAGTTATAAAAAAGTAACTGATAAGGCACATATCCTGCCTCAGTCTATTTGGGCTACTATAAAAAATAACTTAGACTGGGTAATTCATAAACAATAGAAATTTATTGCTCACAGTTCTGGAGACTGGGAAATTCAAGATCAAGACACCAGCAGATTCAGTGTCTGGGGGTGGCCTGTTCCTCACTGGTGGCACCTTCTCCGTGTCCTCACATGACACAAGGGCAAAGAGACCAAAAGCTACCTCAGGCCCTTTTAAAGGACACTCACTAATCCTATTCATTTGGGTTCTGCCCTGATGACCTAATCACCCCCTAAAGGCCCTAACTTATAATACCATGACTTTGGTGACTAGATTTTAACATATGAATCTTGGAGGGACACAAATATTCAGATAATAGTAAGTCTTAAATGGACATTAAATAAAGATCATACAGTAGGCATAAACCAAAATCTGTATACAAACTAATTGAACAGTATATTGACATCACATATTACCTATTGTTTATGAAAAGTAGCAATGCATATTGATGTCATCAGTAATTGCTTGTAATATATTTCTTTTTTTTTAATTTCAGAGTATTACAAGGATACAAACATTTTGGTTACATGAATTGCTTTTGTGACATTTGAGTCAAAGTTACAAGTGTGTCCAACACAAAGATAATGTGCATTATACCCATCAGGTGTGAATTTACTCATCCCCTCCTACCTGCTTGGTTTCTGCTGAATGTTACTCCCATTTAAAATGAATACCCCTCTTCACAGAACATATGTGCTGAACTCTGTTTATAAGGTTTTGAAGAGTTTTATATGTTTTTATAAAAACAGACATCGTGTGCTTAGGACTAAAATTCCTCTACGGACAATAAATAACAATTGGTTTCAACAAACCCTCCTGAAGTCCAAATGAGTTCACTGCAGCTAGTAAAACACAAGGTGATTTAGAAAGATTCACAGTCATTTAGCAAAATCTAAATTCTGCTGATGCAATGAATAATCCTACCAGCTTGTTTTCAAGACTGTGTACATATAAAATATTTTATGTATGCTTATATATTATTTGGCCAAAAATATTTTTCTTCAACACTAAATCAAGACCATAGATAGTACTTGGGAGCCATGTGGTCCTGTAACATTTGTGCAACAAGTTAAATGCATGTCAGTTTCTTGTGAAATGTAGTAGAATGATCTTACACATCTACACATTGACTAGCCCCTCCCTCATGCCCCAAAGTTAATTAACAGATAATTTATTATTTAAAGAATGAAAACACAGTGGCATAGAAAAACATGGGAAGGGGGCCACCAACAGACTAGAAATTTTGAGAAATTTTATAAGCACAGAGAATGAAGCAGGAGCAGCAACGAAAATAAACAAATGGAATCTGATCAAATTAAAAAGCTTCTGCACAGCCAAGGAAACTATCATTAGAGCAAATAGACAAACTACAGAGTGGGAGAAAATATTTAGTCTCTACACATCCGATAAAGGTCTGATAACAAGAATCTATCTAGAACTCAAAAGAATTAACAAGAAAAAATCAAACAATCCCATCAAGAAATGGGCAACAGAAATGAACAGAAACTTTTCCAAAGAAGACAGAATAATGGCCTGCAAACATATAAACAATTCTCAACATCTCTAATCATTAGAGAAATGCAAATCAAAACCACAATGAGATATCACCTAACCCCAGTGAGATTGGCCTCTATCAAAAAAATCCCCAAACAACAAATGCTGGCAAGAATGTGAAGAGACAGGCACACTCTTACACTGCTGGGGGGACTGCAAATTAATGTGACCTTTGTGGAAAAGAATTTGGAGATACCTCAAAGAGCTAACAATAGAAATACCATTTGATCCAGCAATAGCATTATTAGGCATCTACCCAAAAGAGCATAAGACATTCTATTATAAAGACATCTGCACCTGAATGTTTATGGCAGCACAATTCACTATTGCAAGGATATGGAAACAACCCTAGTGCCCATCAATTCATGAGTGGATTATTAAAATTTGGTATATGTTTACAATGGAATATTATTCAATTATAAGAAACAACAGAGAGCTAGCACAGCTTATATTTTCCTGTATTGAGTTTGAGCCCATTATCCGAAGTGAGGTGACACACGATCGGAATAATGGGCTCCCCATGTACTTGCCATCAAATTGGTACTGACTGATTTTTTTTTCTTTTATTTCATCATATTATGGAGGTACAAATAATGTTAGGGTTACAAATATTGCCCGTGCCCCCTCCCTCCCCCCATATGTCCAATCCCCCAGTGGTGCGCATCACACACGTTATGGAAGCATATACCCCTTTCCTCCTCCCCACTCCCTCCTGCCCACCAACTGCTAAAAAGTTTTGTTTTGTTTTGTTTAACATTTTGGTTACATTGTATATCTTTGCCTCTCCCTAAGAAGGGTTAGAGTTATGCCCTTCCCCTCCAAAATGCTCACCACATCCCTAAGATTGGGTCCCCCCCCCATCAAATCTCTGGTGAGCATTGCCACCGCATTTGAAAACCGTAGTTTAAATCAGTCAGTACCAATTTGATGGCGAGTAGATGTAGAGTCCATTTTCCATGTCTTGTGTCGCCTCGCTTTGGATGACGGGCTTAAGCTTAATCCAGGATAGCATAAATGGTGCTAGCTCACAGTCATTTCTTAGGATTGAGTAATATTCCATTGTGAGCATATACCACATTTTAATTATCCACTCATGAACTGGTGGGCACTTGGGTTGTTTCCATGACTGTGCAATAGTGAATTGTGCTGCTATAAACAATCGGGTGCAGATGTCTTTATAATAGAATGTCTTATGCTCTTTTGGGTAGATGCCCAACAATGCTATTGCAGGGTCAAATGGTATTTCTATTTCTAGCTGTTTGAGGTATCTCCAAATTCTTTTCCACAGAGGTTGCACTAATTTGCAGTCCCACCAGCAGTGTAGGAGTGTTCCTGTCTCTCCGCATCCTCGCCAGCATTTGTTGTTTTGGTACTGACTGATTAACACTATGGTGCTCAAAGGGTGGTAGTGTTCACCAGGGATTCAGGGGTTGGGGGAGTAGACCCACATCTGAGGGATGTGGTGAGCATTGTGGAGGGGAAGGGCATACCTTTAACCCTAGCTAGGGAGAGGCAAAGATATAAAATCCAACCAAAATGTTTGTACTCTCATATTTTCTTGAAATAAAAAAAAGACAGATAGTTACATCAGAGCTGGATGGATGCTACAGCCTAAGACAACAGAAGCAAGTTCTGTTCTTTCTACGAGAGTCAGAAAAACATTAAAGCACAAAACCAGAGGTCAAGGGAAAGCCATCAGTGCAATTCATTAAAGAACTGCATTCTGAGGAGCTGGTTTAGTTGGGACCCACCTCCCTCTTATAAAGGGTGCTGTTGGCAGTTGGCACTTTTACCCACAGGGGAAGGTCAAGGAACTCTGCTCCAACGCATCTGCCTGGGAAGTCTCCTGGAATGGTTTTGGACTCAAAGAACTAAAGTAGAACTTGAGGTAGCACTGGACTCCACAACTCTTAAAAGGTGATGACAGGTGCCTACAAGTGAACCATAATAAAGCACCATCACCCCAGAGTAAGGACTCCTTACTTTAGCACTTCGGCTGTCCACCTATATACAATTGTCCTTTGGTATCTGCCAAGGATTGGTTCCAGAACCCCCATGAATGTCACAGTCTGCAGATGCTCAAGTCCCTTATATAAAATGACTTAGTATTTGCATATAACCTACATGCATCCTCCCGTATACTTTAAATCATCCCTAGATTATTTATAGTACCTAATACAATGTAAATGTGTTATAAATAGCTGTTATACTTTTTTATTTGCATTATTTTTTATTGGCATACTGCTGTTTTTTATTGCTTTGGGTTTTTTCCCAAGTATTTTCGATGCACAGATGCAGAGCCCATGGATACAAGGGCCAACTACATTGTACAAGGAAGCCCAGTTGCTGCCCTTTCCAGCCAACTCACCCAGCTCTCCCAGTCAAGGAAGAGGTCGATGGGGGTATCTATTCAAGAAAGAAACCTAAATAAGCTACCTATTATAACAAGCAACTTCATCTTACATTCATATATAGCCATGCATCATTTAATGACGGGGATAGGCTCTGAGAAATGTGTCATCAGGTGATTTCATCATTGTGGGAAGTGTACTTACACAGACCTAGATGTGCTAGCCTACCACACACCTGGGCTATATGCTATGGCCTACTGCTCCTGGGCCTCAAACCTGTACAGTATGTTACTTTACTAAATACTGTAGGCAACTGTAATGCAATGGTGAGTATTTGTATATCTAAACATGGAAAAGGCACAGTAAAAATACACTATAAAACACTAAAAATGGTACACCTGTACTTATGGAGCTTGCAGGACTGGAAGCTGCTTTAGGTGAGTCAATAATTGAGTGCTTAGTGAAACTTAAGGCCTAAGTAGGTCATTACTGTATACTACTGTAGACTTGATAAACACAGTACACTTAGGCTACACCAAATTTATCAAAAGACATTTTTCTTTCTTCAAAAATAAATTAACCTTATCTTACTGTAGCTTTTTTACCTTACGAACTTTTAAAGATTGTTAACTTTTTGACTCTTTTGTAATAACTTAGCTTAAAACAAACATATTGTAGAGCTGTACAAAAGTACTTTCTTTATATCCTTCTTCTGTAAGCTTTTTTCTATTTTTTTTTTTTTTTTACCTTTTAAACTTTGTTGGTAAAAACTAAGACCTAAACACGCACATGAGCCCAGCCTACACAGGGTCAGGATCATCAATATCACCGTCTCCCACGCCTAGGTCTTGTCCCACAGGAAGGTCTTCAGGGGCAATAGCACGCATAGAGCTGTCATCTCCTATGATAACAATGCCTTCTTCTGGAATACCTCCTGATGGATCTGCCTAAAGCTCTTTCACAGGTAACTTCTTTTTATAAGTATATAAGAAGTGTATTCCTTATAAGTATAATGAATACACTTCAAAATAACAATAAAAACTATAGTATGGCTAGCTGCCTACTAGGTACTAGGAATGTAAAAAAAAAAAGAATTAAGAAAAAATTAGAAAATAAAATTTGAAAAAAAAATAAAACTATAGTATGGCAAATACATAAACCAATAAGTCATTTACTATCATTATCAAGAAATATATACTGTGCATAAATGTATGTGCTATGCTTTTACATGACATCAGCCCAGCAGATTTGTTTATACAGCATCCCCACAAACATGAGAGTAATGTGTTGGGCTACAACGCCACTAGGCGATAGAAATTTTTCAGCTCCATTATAATCTTATGAGCCCACCATCATATATGCAAAACATCACTGTGCAGTGTATGACTGTATATGAATGGACAACCAGAAATCACGGAAATTTGAGGAAAAAACGGTACAACTATATAAACAAAGAGAACAACAAAGCCAAGAAAAAATAAAGCTTTTTTAGGGAAGTACACTCTAAAAACAGGGATCCTTAGTAGGACTAGAATGAATGTTACATTTATAAAACAGGAACTTATGGCCATTAAAAATGAGAAAACTCCTCCTCCCCTCCGGGTACAATGCACACTATCTGGGGAGTAGGAACACTTATAACTTTGACTCAAATGGTACATAAGCAATTTATGTAACCAAAATGTTTGTACCCCCATAATAGTCTGAAATAACATTTTTTTTAAATGAGAAATCTCAGGAAAATATAGAATCCATGAGGTTTAAAATAGTATCACTAAATGAAAATATAAATGGAAGGACTGGATAAAAAATTCCACACCATGTTAGTTATCTAAAAAATAAAGCTGAATATATCTGACAACAAATGAAACAAAATACAAAAAAAAAGGGAAAATATAAATTAAGAGAAATGAAAGTAAGATATGGAAGGCCTAACATCCTTTTAAGACACACTTGAGAAGAATACAGCTGTCAATGTAGATGAGAATATAAAAAAAATAATAAAAATTCCCTAAGCTGAAGAGATATCTAAAGTAACCAATTGAAGAGCTCAGAGTTAAGGAAAAGACCCATAACTAAACATACCCTAAGGATATATCATTGAGTTCAAAGACAAAAATAAAATAATAAAAGATTTCAGAGGGGAAAAATGCTACCTACAGAGTAAAAAGAATCTGACCAATATCAAACTTTTCAACCATAAAACTGCATGTTAAAAAAACCAAAGAGTGGTACCTTTAGATCCTGGACTGTGGGGAGTGAGGGAAATGATCTCAGAGTTCTATGAATGTGCCCCATTGTCAATCAAACAATTGGGGGGGAGGAAATCAGGATATTTTCAGAAACAAAATTCAAAGACTTTATCGTCTTCCTATCCTATTTGAAAAAAAATTTTTTAGAAGAGATACTCTATAAAGACAAAAAAGGAATCCAAGGAAAAAAGTACAGTAAGAATATAAAAAAATAGAAGCAGCCAGGTATATGGAAATGTGGTGAAATGCTAGAATTTTTTTTTTAAATAAAGAACTTGATGTTTAGTATGTTCTTCAGGAGATATTTTAAGATGTGATTACTTTTCAATTTCTATGGGTGCAATCGCTGTATGTGGATCTACAGCGACAAAGCAGAGGCAGCTTTTTTTGTGCAAGCCTCGTGCCCCAGCCTCCACCATGTCCCACTTCTGGGGCAGCTGCTGGCCTGCTGCTCCCCGTTGACCTCCCTCTCCCTGCCCACCACCGCCCAACTCCACCGGAAAGAAGATGCTCTGCCAGCACCACTCTGTGCTCCAATCCTTTTGTGATGGCATTGCCAATGAGCGTCTGTCGGGACAACAGTGTTGCCCAAAAAGCTCCCAGTTTAGTTGTGAGTCGATGATGACTCTCAGGAGGGTCCCAGCATCCCTCCCCATCACTCCCAACTGAGTCACTAACAGAAACAGAAGCCTTCAGGTTCCTCACCCAGACCATTAAGCCCAAGTCTTCTGTTTATGCACAAATCCAATCTGTCTTTGACCCGTCTTGAGGATTCCAAGCCCTTCAGTCTTGCAAGAACTGAAACTATGTTTAAATTTACTCAAAGACCAAAGCCACCAGTGGACCAGCAGATCAACCGTCCATGTCAGCCCCTCCCATTTGTCTTCTCTCTGTATCCCCTGCAGGCCTTTGGCCCCATGACCAGGTCTCTGGCACCAACCCCAGCTTTACATTTCAGAGCCACACACCCCTCCTCTGACACTCAACTCCCCACCCTGTAAAGGTAAATACTTTCATAAATCTTCATTTGTGCCTTTTATTCAGCAACTTGGCTTTTCTGCTCCCACGCTTTTCATTGCTTCCTCCAATAGCAATTTTTCTGGTGCAACTTTCAATATTTTTCATGGCCTAAGAAGCCAGAAAGATTCAGGAAATCTGAAAGTTGGGATTCAATGGTAAGAATTCTTAACAGTCTCTTTATAGCAGGAAAATGGGCCAGAGTTTATTTTATTAACTTTGCTTTTTTTAAAAAGTAGTTGATTTGTCTTTGTTTTAGTTTCTCATGGGATTATGGGAGAAAGTGAGATGAGAAACAAAAATTAAGTGGGTGTTTTCTTCTGAATTACTTTTTCAGTGGTGATGAACAGCCAGATTTTGTCTTGTGTATTTGTTTTGCCTGCTCCTCTGTATGTCTAACTATCATTTACTAGGGAGAGGAAAATAACCCATGGATTGGCTTATACACTGGATACTGTCAGACACAAGTGACCCTCCCTGGACAAAAACCTTAGGTGACACAGTAACTGTAACAGCTATGAGCTCTTTGCCTGTCTAGTTGAATCCATAAGAGCAATGGTCAGACAGGCCCACACCTACGAATTTGCAATGTCTTAGGGAGATCAGGTTGAGTAACAGACTGAACAATATTTTATTTTAGGACCTAGGGAAATCCAATGATCCCAGAATAAACTAAATGCTCGGGGTTTAAAGGGACCTCCAAGCATGAGGGATTCAAGTACACGAAAAGGTCCAGAATCTCTTTATTTTCTGAAGATCCAACATAAGAGCCCTATGCCAAAAAAGCCAAATCTAAGCTAGCATTGACGTCAAGCTCCAGACAATGAATGATCATCAAACCACCTTAAGGATGTACACAGTTGAGAGAGAAATTCAATCACTCATGTGTCGTAACTCTGAGGCTTCCAAAAGATAGGGCAGGAAAGCGCAGAAAGTTAAGAGGAAGAGTAGCAAATGGTGAGAATGAGCGAGTCACCAAGGGAAGGAGCAGCCTGACCCCATGGCCTCAGGAACCTCTGCCTTCCAGTGCCTCCCTCAGGGGCATGCATGTATGTTATGGAGGAGGTGTCATCTCTGCTACTACCACAGTGACACCACAAAGCTCTTTACTGATGTCTGGCCTAGGTCAGGTTAGAATCTTCAAGAAGTAACTTGCTACTTGGAAGCACTGAACTGCATAGATTTGAAACTCCTGCCACAGTAAGAAACCTCATCAAGGGGCTTCCATGCCCGCTGCTTCTCAGTGATAGGGGAGGGGAGACAGCCACTGGGATACTTGGGGCTAACTCCTACAGCCCCTGCAGTGATGAAGAGGTCATTTGCAATCATCACTCAGTGGCCACTGGTTTTAAATAAAATAGATTTATTCATATGGATTTAGTGCCAAAATTTTCACTGTAATTAGGATTGATTAATACAGACTCAAGGATACATTCTAATAAATACAGTTTCATAATGAAAAGTACACTAAAGGTAGGACTGGTGGCATAATTTGCAAGGTTAGGTACAAAATAAAAACATGGGGTCCCTTGTTCAAAATGATGAAGAATTTCAAGATAGTGACAGCAGAGCACTAAGTCAAGAGTGGGGCCCTCTGAGCACAGGGCCCCAGCAACTGCGTAGGTCACAGGCCCAAGAAGCAGCCCTGACAAAAGGAATATTAGGAGTTGCTGAGTCAGATACTGCTGTAAACTGCTTTTTCAGTAAATTTCCCCAGTGTTAAAACTGCATCTTTAGCAAAACAATTCAAATATAGCAAGAATATCACAAGAGCACTTGAAACTTTCTCAAACTGCTGCTATAAAATCATTACTTTGACAGGGATACTGGGTTATGTAAGTGAATTCTTCTGCACCAAATTAATAACTTCTTGTATTTTTTTATTGTATACTTTAAGGCATACAAAATTATGTTTTGATATACTTACATATAGTGGAATAATTACTATAGTTAAGCAAATTAATATATATATCATCTCAAACAGTTACTTTGTGTGTGTGTGTGTGGCTCTTGCTGCATAAAAACACTTTATTTTATAACACTACTGAGTTTTCAAATAGTATTTCAGTATACTGTATATTTTGTTCCTGATAATTGTTCGATTGCATATTCCTTTCAGGCTTATGCTAATCAACACGTGAGTATATGTTTCATAAATGGGACAATCCTCACAGATATTAATCACAGGTTCAACACTAAAAAAACTTTAATTGGTTTTATTTAAGCATACCTATTAGGTTTTTAAAGTAAGAGACCCTGAAGACTTCTATTAGTTAAAGTAATTATAGAAAAATCATAGAATATATTGTAGTATCTTTATATTTCTATAATCTATGTTTCAGGGTTGTTAAATTGCTTTACTTGTGCTACATATATGTTGTTCCTCCTTACAAGATATATCATGAATAAAAGGGAAAAATAAACTAAAATAAATTAGTAGGATAAAAAACAGGGATAGTTCACAGGACAAAAGAAATGGCTCTTATATAGTACAGCACAATTTGGTAATTCATTTCAAAAGTAAAAAAAGTGCATCCCAATCTAGCAATTCTCAAATGATAAAGGTGCAAGAATATTTATTGAGTGGTATTCATAACAACAAAGATTTTAAACAACCAAAAGTCCATTGGTAAGATTTTGGCCAAAGATCGAACTTTACTCTATACATCAGAATATTTTACAAATATTAAACAAAATGAAGCACTTAATATATACTCTTAAGTATCTCTCTCCTTGTTAAATTGCTAAATGTAAAAATGTACTTAAAGAGTTATTTTATGATTTTCAAGATAATTATCAGTAAACTATAAGTTGGGAGCCTACTTACAACAGCATTTAGGAAAATGGGAATTGATACAAAAATGGAGAAATATTTTGAGTCTAGGAGAAGGGAGACTGCTTCAATGTAAAAGCAATGAAGGGATATCCTAGTCCATCTGTGTAGCTATAAAAGAATACCTGAGGCTGGGTAATTCACAAAGAAAAGAGGTCTGTTTGACTCATGGCTCTGAAGGCTGGAAGACTGGCCATCAGGTGAGGGCCTCATCTCATGGTGGAAGGTGAAGAGATCACACAGTGAGAGAGGAAGCGAGAGAAAGTGCAGGGAGGTGCCGGCTTTTCAACCACCAGCTCTTCTAGGAACTAACAGAGCAAGAACCCGCTCACTACCCACCCCCCACCAGGAAGGGCATTACTCTATTCATGAGGGATCTACCCCCATGATCCAAACACCTCCCATGAGGCCCCATCTCCAACATTGGGACCAAATTGCAACATGAGGTCTGGAGGGGACAAACATCCAAACTACAGCAAGAGGTATAGACGAGGGGAACAAGAGTGACAGTCTAAGACTGCTAGAACTGGGGGGCCTTCAAAATGATCTGGTAGAGCTTCCTTGCTTTACAGATGAGGGAACTGAAGGCCACACAGATGAACTGACTTGCACAAGTTTACAACGCCACTAAGAGTTGTGCTCATCATTAACTAATCATGATTAATTATTATGACTAATTCATCATTAAAATTTAGGAAATATTATAAATTTAGAAACATGATGATGAATTCAGTCAAAAGCCTTGAGCATATATTTTTTGTAAATCACATGTCAAACTCCATACTAGGGCCCCTGGGAGACACTAGGATGAGTAAGACACATTTTCTGTTGTTTGGAGGCAGGGTAAGCAAGAGCAGGGGTTGAGAAAAAATATGACAAAAAGTGCTTCAAATAAAGAGCTTTATAAATATTTCAAAGCATGGGGTACGATAATAAGCCATTAGCATAAGAGTTGCTGAAGTTCTATATCTACTGCCTCCTTAGGAACAGATTTAGAAAAAAGTATCTGGTTTTATTATATGTAAAGTGTCATTACTATATGCACTTATTTCCTATCCTTGCCTTAAGGCTCTATAGGTTTCCTTATCACTGAACACTTAGGATAGAACATGGATGTTAGTCTTCTACCCCACATCATCAAACTCCAGCACAGACACTTAACGTTGATTTTATTTCCTACTTGGCCCTCCCCAAACTCCTCTCCTGTCTCCCTTGTCTACTTTATACTGTTCTTGTAATATAATTCTAATATAACAGTTGTCACATGTCACTTCCTTAATAGACTATAGACTCTTAAACCACAAGGATCTTGGCTTATATACATATATGTCCAAATTTCTCATTGCACATATCAATGATTTGTATCAACTAAGTCAGACTGCTTTTTGTTTTGTTGTTGCTGTTGTTGTTTGACATGGTGAGGCAAACAGGAGTATAAAACAGAAACATCCCTTGACATAAAAGATTTCGCAATTAGTATTGACCAGTAATTCTCAATAGGAACAGGAGGTTGCATTCCAGATGTTTGGAATCTTGAATTATTGGCCAGAATGTGTGACTGTGTGCATGTAGGTTGGACTCAGAGAGAAGTGGAAACAAACATATTCTGCCACATTCCCCCAGTAAACCTACATGCCCAGGGAAAACCCCATGTTTGGTTCTTTGTTTGTGTCTCCCAGAGGTGTGACAATGTTAATTGGGCCCACAAAGTTGCTCACTAGGTATTTAGACACTGAAATTATATATAAAAAAAAAATCCTTTTTTTGCATTTTCCACATATTTTCCATTAAGTAATATTTCTTAATTGACATGGAGACATTCAGATTACTACTGAATTTCTTGCTACATTCCCCCCAAAGCTGCTCAAATAAATTGTTTCAAGTCATACTCTAAGAAAACCGTAGAATTTAAACTAGAAAAATTGAACAGTATCTTCACATCACTAACATTCTACAAAGCATGATTCATTCAATTAGAGGTATACCTAGAATTACTGCATTTTCAAAGAAAGTGATTTTCTAATAGTTAATATTTACCATAGTATAGCCTCCTCTTTCAGGGTAATGTAATTCAAGAAATGAAATCTTGAGCGCAAAATTACATGAAAGGCACCATCACTCGCAGTGGCCACTAGATGGCGAGAGCAGAAATGTCACTATTTTTAGTATTCAATTATTGAGATGACTGTGCCTTCACTTAAAATGAGAAATTGTGTGCTTATTATAAAGTACATGGATCCCAAACAAGATAAAAGTCATCATTAAAACTTCAGAAAATGTTATACATTTAAAAACAAATTACTTTGTACAATACTCAGCACTTAAAAAATCAGGCAATGATTGCCAGGGGATGTATGTTTCCTCTCTCAGAAACAGCACGCCTACCCACTCAATTTGCTGCCTATAGTGCTATTCTTGAATCCTCCTTCACTGTCAGCCCCCACAGGTAGTCATATACTCAGTGTGACTGATGATGCCTCATAACTCAATCTTGAATCAAGCAAGAATATATTTTTGATGCTCTCATCTAATAATTTCACCCACCTGTTCAAAGCCCTTGAGTGACTTGCTATCACCCTCAGATTCAAGTCCAAACTCCTAAAGACAATTATATGGATCTGCATGAACTGATGCCTGCTGAATTCTCTAATTTCTTCTCTTGCCACTTCTCTTTTCTCAAACTCTAGTTTCCTTTGGCGCATCCTTTAAATAAGGTTGCCCTTTCTCTCCTTCCTGCCATGATGTTCCATTTCTTCCCCCATGCCATTCTACGAAGCCGAGTGAAAGAGAAAGTAATGCTAAAGCCGGACCTTGTGATGGAGCCTCCCACTGGCACAGCAGCCCAGAAAGAAAGTTCACTGTGAAATTCCTCATTTTTCACTGACCTGCTCATATTCCAATGCTTTGTTCCATCGAAAGTATGGAATGTTGGTGTGTTTTATTTTGCTTTACAATATCCTCTATTTATTTCCTGCAACAGTGAACAACTCTGTCAAGAAGAAAGTATCAATTCCCTACATTTTTATATTTGATCAAATCATACTGATACAGCCAACATGCCTCATAATCTGTGGAATGAGATCAAGACTATGCCCTCTAGACTTGACCAACCACTGCTTATACCTGGATCCAACTCACGTTATTCAGAAAAAAGCTATTCAGTTTTGTATGAAATTCACTAAATATGAAGGTTTATATCCATTTCAGTCTTTAGCATTTCCCTCCTCCACCAGCCCCGGATAATTAGTTTAAAGCATGAGTGAAAACTATAGCAGTGTTTTACAAATGAAATGAAATTTTGGCTAATGGATTAAACAAAATTAAGAAAGTAGTGTGTTTTTCTAATACATTCCCTTAGGAAACATTTCCAAGGACAACATTCAATCCTTGGGCTTTTTCCAAAACAGTCTGTATTACCTGAAGCCAAGAACATGATGTTATCACTTTTCAAAATCATAATAACCTAAAAAAGAAAATAGGACTGCTGTCCCTACCATGAACATATTATTCAAACCAAGAATAGACTGAGGATGAACTGGCATCAGTCTCTTTTCAAGTAAATTCTTGGAGGCTATCAATTTTTTATATATTTAATTAGAATACTTTTGTGTTAAGTATTTTTTAAAGTGAAGCATGATTGGGAATAAACAGTATTTGGTCAGCAAAATTTTTGTGTAACAGGATCTTATCTGTTGTATATACAAAAACTTTAATATAATAGTTTTGGCAAAAATAAAATAATAGTTTTGGCAAAACATTTTTTATATTTAGAGAAAATATACAAAAAATTACAAAGAATAATCCAGCAAACATTCTTGTACTCATAACTCAAAAGTAACATACGTTATTTTACTTCTAGGGTTTTTTTAATCATAAAATAAATAGAACATTGCAAAAAAAAAAATCCTCTATACTCCAAAGTAAATATAGGAACTTGATATATATTAGAGATGGCCTTACAGATCAGAGAAGAAAAATAGGCTAAATTATAAAGGGTATTGGGCCAATTTTCTTTTTATATATAAATAAAATAAAACTAGATTCCAAATTCAAACCCCATAGGAAAGTAAACTCCAGATTTATGAAAGGCCTAAATGGGGAGAAAAAAAACTATTGGAAGAAAATAGAACAAAATTTTTATGACCTCAGAGAAGGAAAATATTTTGTAGATAAGGAATAAAAATCATGGCCAAATTGTAAAATTAATAATTTTGAAATCAGAATTTATATTCCTTTACCAACAAAACCATCTAAAGTGTTTCACATGAATGGAAAGTTGCCTGAACATTGATTAGTGATGTTCATCAAGTTTTTTGGTTTTCCTCTTTCTGGACATGTGGTAGGATTATACTTCCCCAGGTCTTTAAACTTCTAGGTGTCCATATGATTTGCTTTGACCAATGAAATGTGAGCAAAAAATGATTTTTGTCTTTCTGGGAAGAAGCCTTTAACAGCCAGCACATGACATGTCATGTTCTCGTCCCTGTGTGGTGGTGGCCAGCCATACCTCAGAAAGTGGAGATTACTGGGTGAAGACGATAGAGACCAGAGATTACCACTGACCCAGATGGACATGGATTGTGAGTGAGAAATAAACCTTTGTGGTTTAAGCTGCTGAGATTTTTATGCTTGCTTGTTATCTGTCACTTTGACAGCAAGTGATAGCATCAGGCTGGATCCTGATAGCAAGTGGCAGAAACCCAACTCAAAGTTGCTTAAGGAAGGAAGAGAAACAGTTAACATGGACAACTCAGTAGGAGGGGAAAGACCTCTTAGAGCTTCATGGTTACCTTCATCTGACTTTCGCCACTGCATCTCTGAGCATGTTGGCTTCATGCTCTTAAGCCAGCAGCCTCCTTCCTGGGGTGGGAATGTGTCCACCAGAGTGTCAGTACAGCCTTGGGCTTCAGGAAAGTAAAGAACATTCGCTTTCCGGTTTGAATTTGGAAACGTTGTATGTCGGGACTCTGGTTGTCGGAGACACTGCCTGACTCCCATGCTTGTGCAAGGTATTATAGGACGATGACAAGTCCTATCCTTTCTAAGATTATAATAATATTTCCTCCTATAGTTTTTATCAAAGTTAAATGAAATAATCCATGTGAGTACTTGGCTCATGTAGGAAGTAAACACTACCTATTAACCACAGGATGGCGCTGTGATGGTTAGTTTTATGTATTAACTTGGCTAGACCATAAGTAACCAGTTATCTAATCAAACACTAATCTAGGTATTTCTGAAGGTATTTTGTAGCTGTGGTTAATATCTATAATCAGTTGACTTTAAGAAAAGCACATTACCCTTGATGTTGCAGGTGAGCCTCACCCAATTAGTTGAAGCCCTTAAGAGCAAAAACTGAGGTTTCCTGTACAAGAAGAAATTCTGTATCTAGACTGCAACACCAGCTCCTCCCTGAGTTTCCAGCCTGCCAGCCTGTCCTCCAGATTTCAGACTTGCAGCCTCCACAATCACATGAACCAATTCCTTAAAATAAATCTCTACTGCCTCTATTTCTCTGGTGAACCCTGACTTATACAGACTGCAACTACTCTCAAAGGGAGTCTTCATCTCCATTTTATGGATAAAAAACTGAGTTGAGTAGTGGTGAAGGTTGAATTCAAACTCAGATCTTTTTGTTCCAAAGCCTGGGGCCTTGGGAAGACACACAATCTGTACTATCAAAACTTGATAAAATTCCTTAGCTAATAAAAAAGGAAAAGAAATAATAAGGATGGAAAGAAAGAGTCTGTCCTAGTTTAGTGAGTTTTGTGCAATATATTCTTCCTTCATAGTCGCTTTTCATATGTATTAACTTTCACTACCAGAGCATTTGTCATTGCATATATTAACTTATTGCTAGCTATTTCTTCTTGACCCATTTAAGGTATATGTAGAAAGAAAGTAGCCACCATCTTTTAGTTCAAAAGATTTCATAAAATTTAAATGGTTAAATTTGGTTACCTCTCAGACTTCTCTTTTCCAGGGAAAAGTAACTCAGTTCACGGTCCTCAACTCCCAGACATGCAACCCAAGGTGCTAACATGCCAGGGGACTGGTCCAGGGGACAGGCTGGCACCTCTGCAGCAGCACACACATTCCCTCATTCCCAGTCAAGTGTATGCTCACCTCATCTTGCTTTCTTCTAGTTCTTTCCATGGCCAAAGATCCCACACCAAAATGAAAACACAACAACACTGAGGAAAAGGAATACACATTCGAATTTGAAATGGGAGCCATAAATTCAGGGTGAGTCACCTTTCTGCTAAAAGTGATGGTGGTGGTGACCACTTCAGGAGTAACTGTAAGTCACCAAAATGCTAACTCCCATGCCTTAATATATGAGCACCTCAGAAAAGTCATCACCATCAGGACTGTGTATATATAAGAAGAATGTTCATCTAAAGAAACTGTCCTTGGCCGGGCGGGGTGGCTCAAGCCTGTAATCCTAGCTCTCTGGGAGGCCGAGGTGGGCGGATCATTCGAGCTCAGGAGTTCGAGACCAGCCTGAGCAAGAGCGAGACCCCATCTCTACTATAAATAGAAAGAAATTAATTGGCCAACTAATATATATAGAAAAAATTAGCCGGGCATGGTGGCACATGCCTGTAGTCCCAGCTACTTGGGAGGCTGAGGCAGCAGGATTGCTTGAGCCCAGGAGTTTGAGGTTGCTGTGAGCTAGGCTGACGCCACGGCACTCACTCTAGCCTGGGCAATAAAGTGAGACTCTGTCTCAAAAAAAAAAAAAAAAAAAAAGAAACTGTCCTTGAACTGGATTTTGCTTTCTGTGAAAAGCAAACATATTTCTCTACACAGAAGTTCACCAAGGTTTTCAGAAAGTAAATAGAAAAGAAATTGTCAAACTATCTCCTATATATCAAAAAATCACTTTATTATTTTTTCTTTGGTCTCACCTTCAGATTTTCTGCATCTAACCCCTTGGACAAATAAGTCTCCAAATACCTGATACATTCTGAGTTCCTAAGCAACAATTGAAAAAGATAGTCACCCATGCCCTTTACAATATAATCATTACAAAACCAATTCATATCTCTTAACACAGTCATGCACTGTGTACAACACTATGGGCAGCAAGTATATTTAAGGGTTGGATGTGCTTAAAATGTGCCCATAAGTCCTCATCACAAAACCTCCCAATCATGTATTTCTTTCTGTGTATCATGGTCTCTCCTACATGCACATAAACCATTCTTCTTTTTTTTTTCTTTTCTTGTACCTAACATCTGAATAACACTTAATGGTATACACGGCTACACGGTCTACCTATAATAACTCATTTAACTCTTGGCATCTAAGCAAGTGTTACCCTCATCATTCCACCACAGACGTGGAAAGTGAAGAGCATGCTCAAGAACACAGATCATGGGGCAAAACTGAGAAGCAAACCATGCCTTTGAACTTTATAACTGCTTGCTTACTATTGTTTGCCTTCAATGTATTACAGGATCCATGAGGACAATATTTTGCTCATTATTTTATCTCCATTTTCTAGCACAGACAGGGCATTTAATAAACCTCTGAATAATGAATGCATGCAAAAATGTGGATACCAGATCCTATTAGCAATGATAAAACTTCAATTCACTGAATACCTGCTGGGTAGCATGCCTTGTAATTGGTATTTTTGCATGCATTCTTTACCAGCTGACAATACAAAAGAGTTGCGGTACAGTTACTTGACAGAAAGGACTAATGAGAAACTTACAACATTCACCTAAAGCTCAGTTCAGGGCAGTGGTTCTCAAAATGTAATCCCCACCACAGTAGTGCCAGCATGCACTAGAAGTGCAAATTTTGCAGTATCATTTTATACCTACTGAATCCAAAGCTCCAAGAAGGGCACCTAGCAATCTGTTTTAACCAGCTTTCCAGATGATTCAGGTGCACACTAAAGTTTTCACAACTACTAATTTTGTGAGACAATACTCACAGAAGATGGCTTGAAGAATGAGGGGTCCCTCCACCCCTCTACATAGTCTAAAGCACAGGTCATGTTATTATATTTTAGCCCTCTGCAGCACTGCTTGGCCTGCATGGTGTTTTGGCATCAGCCGCTGACCTGAATCAAGAAAGATTAACTTAAAAAACTACTTGATGAATACTCATTTGTTCATTTCTCGGTAGATTAAGTATCATAATAGCATATTGCTTTACCCTGCTAAACTATGTGTGTGTCTGGGGGTGGGGGAGAAGAGGACATAAGTCCCTACTCTCAAGGAGCTTAAAATTTGATAGAAGAGATAAAATTTGTATATCAAAATGCATACCATAATGACATGGGTGGAAAGTGGTTACAGGTACTTTGTCCCTCAGAGGGGGGTGGTTCTCGGCTAGCTGAGGTGATGAGACAAGACTATTCATGAACTCTGCAGAGGCAGAAAGCTGTGGCAGACTCCAGTGGGGCTCTGGAATGAAATACACGGAGACTAGGCAGCTTAATGGCAAAGTTGCTAAATACAAAGTATAAGTAATTGTATTTTATCCCCAAACCCTTCACAAAGGCTTTGTGAAAAATTTTCTCCAAGGAATAATGAGTAAAGAGGGGGAAAATACAGTAAATTGAATGTCTAGGGGAAAAAAAATTGGTCTTGGGAACAAAAACCAGAAGCAATTTCCATGGAATTCATAATTGGAAAAGATCAGTGGAAAATAACCGTCAACGACAGAAGGCAATCAAAATTGCAGTAACACAACCACCAGGAAATGCATAGTTGGTGCTAATCAGAAAGTAGCTCCCCAAACAGCAAAGATGTCCTACAAGAAGAGTAGTAGAAAGTGCAAGTGTGTGGGCAACTAAGTTTCTTTTACTAACTCAAGTTAAATGACCAAACATTGGCTGAAGGGAAATCACATTATTATTTTATCAAAATAATATATATTAGAGTTAAAAACAAAAAGAAACACTACGATTGTCATAAACATGCCTCATTACCTATTATGTCTTTATTTTAGATTTCAGGAACCAATGAGATATATAGCTCAAAGAATGAGCTATTTTATTTTTGGTTCTGCACAAACATTAAGAGTGGTTTTCTCAAAGTTTTTTTTTTTTTTTTTCCTTTTCTTTGGACACAAAGTGCTATGAAGGAAATTCCACTTGCCCATTGCAAATCTCCATCTACTGCTGTATCTTCTTGCCGAGGAACTCAATGTCTACTCAGGACTTCTTTGTCAACACGGCTGCTTTACTTTAATGAAGCTAACATTACCTTTTTTATCCACATCTGAAACTTCAGAAGCATTTTTGCCCAAACCTCATAGACTCTGTAACTATTCAATTAAACCTCCTGTTTAATAGTCCCCACCTGCTGCTTCCTTTCTTGGTTCCACTTAACCATCAGGTCATCATGTCTCTCCTAGCAATAGATGCCAACTAATCCCTCCACACCCCGGTCCCCCCACTAGAAGATGCATCTTCCCAAAGCAGCAATTTGATGCACACTATCTTGCCCAAATGTCATTAGTGATTCTCACTTGCTTACCAAAGTAAGTAACCACTTTCTGCCTGACACTGAAGTTGGTCCACGTCTAGAACCAGGCTACTGTCCATCACCACCTTCTGCCGTCCTTCTACACATGCACCCATGAGCCAAGTCCAACAAACTACTCCTCCAATAAAAAAATCCCACTTTGATCTCTGTCATGTCCATCTTTGTACCATGCCATCCTTCAGCTTGGAATGCCTCAATCACCTCTCCAGTATCTTACTGTCTTGTCTAAATCTTCTTATAATTCAAAGTTCAGCCCCAGTGCAACTTCATTCATTTGTTCATTCCACAACTATTCCCTGAGGTACCTACTGGGAGAGACACTGTGATACATGCAAAGGCAGAGCAAGGAGCAGAAGACAGTGTGACTAAATGTATAACTTCTGCCCTCAATAAACTTGTA
This sequence comes from Mirza zaza, assembly GCA_008750895.1. Taxonomy (NCBI): domain Eukaryota; kingdom Metazoa; phylum Chordata; class Mammalia; order Primates; family Cheirogaleidae; genus Mirza; species Mirza zaza. Next base: position 63,513 of record VSMD01124730.1, read on the forward strand.
ATTTAATTAGAAGACAAGAGAAATTTTACAAAGATAATTTTTCAAAGACCTATGAAAAGTACAAATTAAGAGCTATCAGGCTAGAAGAGCTCATTCTGTTAGGATCAAAAGCAAACATGAGGTACACTTTACATGTAGCTGCACATGTGATATATGCTAAGTGGAAAAATGAAGTGTTTTGCTCCCTCACTTGATGAGGATACCTAATGGAGATCCTACCAGGACTTATGTTCCCCTAAAACACACATATACCTAGCTGCTATAGATTGAATGTTTGTATCACCCCCAAATCCATATGTTGAAACCTAATCCCCAATATGATAAATATTTGGGATAGGGCCTTTAGGAGGAAATGAGGTCATGAAAGCAGAGCTCTCATGAACGGGATTGGCGCCTTATTAAAAGGATGCCAGAGAGCTTCCTTGCCTCTTCTGTCACGTGTGGACTCAGTGAGAAGACAGCCATCTATGAAGAAGCAGTCCCTCAGACACTGAATCTGCCAGCACCTTGACCTTGGACTTCTCAGCCTCTAGAACTGTGAGAAAAAAAAATTTCTGTTGTTTATAAGCCACTTAGTCTATGGCATTTTTGTTATAGTAACCAAAACAGGCTAAGACATTAACTTTTGGTGATTCTTGTCATACCATCTCCCTGAACTTTACCTGTCCCATATCCACTTCTTTCTGGCCTTAGGTAACAGTGCTAAATGATAAAGTGAATAAAGTGGGCGAGTCTGACAAACAAGTGACTAGCAATTGTTTTATACACCTTATACTAACATTTGCATTTTAAGAAGAATCTTAATGTGTTCCCCTAAAGCAGCAGTTATCAACCTGTGCTTTTGCCCCTCAGGACATGGTTGGTAATGGCTGGAAAAATCTTTGATTGTTACCACTAGGACAGGACTATTCCCGCCATCCAGTGGGGAAGAGCTAGCAATGCTGCTAAACACCCTAAAGTACCAGGACAACCCCCAGAGCAAAGGATGATCTGGTTCACAATGTCAGCAGCACTGAGGCTGAGCAACCCTGCCCTAATGCCTTACACAGCATGGATATCTAGAGGGCTGCAGAAGGCACAGAGGTACCAGGCATTTTGAAAGGAGGTGAAGGGAAAGAAATTCCTTAACATTTCTCAAATCATAACCTATATCTGAGCAGAACTTGCAGTTATCTAAGGGTAGCCTCCTACGTCATAGACATTTGGGAACTTACATAAAGACAACCCATTCAATTTTTAAACAGTTAATATCATTAGGAAGACCTTATGTTGTTTTTACCTATTGATTCTAGCTTTGTCTCCTGAATACATAAAGAATAAATATATGTTCCATACAACAATCTATCATATATTTAAAAGCATGTGCAATGTTCTCCTTAATTCTTCCTTCTTAAGGTTAATAGTGCTAAATATTTCAAACATTTCTTGTTAACCTAGTCATTGTGGTAATGACAATTGCATTTAGAATATTTTAAATTAAATGATGAACTTTATATTTATCCCTACAAGGTTTCATATTATTCATTTTTAGTTCCAGCTTCCGTTTTGTTTTGTTTAATGTATTTCAAAAAAAATGGTTTGCCTTTCATCATTTAAGTTTTGATAAAAATACTGAACAGGACATGTTCTGGCACTAGCAAGTGACTGGGGACCAGGCTCACACCAGTTGCCAATTCATCCTCATAGGCAGGGTGATTTAATAAGCCCCACATGGCTGTTATCATTCAATCCACATTTCTCCACCTTATATAATCTGTTTTATGCGTAACAAAGACTTTTCCAATTATCTGGGAAAAATATCTAAGATATGCTATGTCTCCTACATGGATCTTATCTATGAGCCAGGTTATCTTATCAGAAACAAAGATTAAGCTAGTGAGGAACAGTTTCTTTTCAATAAACTCATACTGACCCCAACCAATGGAGCATGTGTCTCATTCACTGTTATTTGTAATTCAACATTTAATCACAAATTCTATAATTTTACTATAGATCAATTAATCTTGTCTTCTGTTGATGTCAGAATACACCTTGGAAACTAAAAAGCTCTTCCTGACTCCAGCGTTTTGCTGCTTATGTGTTTCGGCTAGCCAAGTATCGAGAACGTGGACACTAGCGTCAAAGTACCCGGGTTTGAATCCTAGTTCGTTCCTCCATTTGTTTAATGTGTGACCTTAGACAAGTTACTTAACTTCTCTGTGCCTTGATGTCATTATCACTAAAATGGGTCTAACAAAACTGCCACATAGGGTTGTCATAAGACTCAACACCCAGTTCTTAAAAAGTGACTGGCACAAAGTAACTGCTGCTAGGTGTCAACTTATTAATTAAAGAGGCTACACCAAGGTTTTGTGACCTAAATTCAAGTTATTTAAATTCATGAGGATATGTTAACTTAAATAATAAGTGACTGAAAACAAGAGAGTCACACTTAATTGAGGTTTATTCAGCCGAGATTTTAAGGAAGCTCCTGGAAAAAACAAAGTGCCTATAGTGTGAACTGGGCTCTCTGCAGTAGAGGTTGAGAACTTCGCATTTAAAGAGAAAAGGGGATACACAGGAAAAAGTGTGGGTGAAGGAGGTGAGCAGTGAGGCAACTGATGGTTTTCCTGAGGAGTTCTATTTGGTGCTCAGTAAATCTACATAAGATATAAAATGAACATTCAAAAAAGGGGGTAGAGGAAATACTCAATGTTGTGAATCTTCTCTGGGTGGGTGGAAGAATGATCATATCTCTTCCTTGATTTGCATCTGTGAAGATAAACTTGTAATTGACATGTAAGAGTTATTTAGGCTACAGATATAACTGCTCCCGGCCAAGAGACTTTAAACTCATTAAAAATATATTGGGTAATTTTTTCTCATTTCTTGGTTTTCAGCTTCTTAATCAAGAACATCCTATTTTATGGTGTTTAAAGATAATTCTTTGATAGAAAATCTATCAGCAAAATAAACGTTGAATTATTCTACTCTCTCAAGTCATCTGTTAAAATTTCACCATCTGCTCCCACCATGAGCTTTCTTCCATCCTGTTATTAATAGAACCTACATTTCCAATCTTTCAAAATATATGCAGAGAGACAGCAAGAGAGAACAAAACCTTTGGCTGGATGGAAATAACTGTTATGTCTACACATAACAACTGAATCACTTTCCCTGTCAAAGTATTTTTATAGTGTTTATATGTATATAAACAACTTATTTTAGTCTATTAAGGTGACAGTGATCAGTAACAGTAGAGGGCAAACTCTGTCCTCGTTTAGCAAACTCACACTGGTTTTCACGAAGCATCTTTTCTCGTCCTAAAGGCACAGTGTTTGTTGTTATGCAATATTTAATCCTACATCCATTTTACTATTATCCAATTAATCTTGTCATCTTTTGTTTAACAAGTAAAGCAATATACTGTCAACAAAAGCACAGACCCAGAAGCAGAGGCCAGCCCCTGACATCACACAGACTGCCCTTCACTGCGAACACACACTTGGGCCACATGGATGCAAACAGCAATATATTAGTACTTTGAACACTAAACTGGCAAGTCAGTGAATTCATGTTCTTTTGATCCATTATCTTTGCTGTTGATATCTTTTCCCTCTATAATTAAAGAACCTATTGAAACTTCAAAGGAGAGGGTTGAGAACTCTATGTGGATACTGCCTCCAGACTCAAACAAAATTTTAAAATATTAGTCTTAGGGAATAGAGTTGGAATAAGCCAAATTTTCATCTCTAAAGCATTTAGCTTTAGTTCCTGTTATTAAAAAAAGGGTAAAACTTCCCTTCCTATCATGTCTGCTGGAAAAGGCATTGTGGTTAAATATCTGCTTCTATATAGGACACACATCTGAATGACAGACTGCTTAAACTCATATCTATCCCCACATCTTGTATGTTGCTTTTAGTGGAACAGAAATACTTACCCTCCCATCCTATTAGGGAAGCTATGCCATCTCATTTAGACTGTTTAATGATACAAACATGGATTCTCTTATTGAATAAATATTTTTTCAGCACCTAGTCAGTGATGGGCTATTCTCCTGGTCACACCGGTGCAAGATATTCGTGGAGATGCCAGTGACCATAGTGAGGATATGAGCAATTCTGTGCATAAGTCAAAATAAAGACTCAGGAAGGGCTGCAGTGGGGGAAGGAGTTTTTCCCTATATTTTTTCCCAAAAGGGTGCACTGTTGCACACTGTACAGCTTGAAGCATAAATCAGGATGTGATAACTTAGAAGCTTATTCATCATTCCCGCATTGTAGATGCAGATATATATATATATATATATATAAACAACTTGTTTATTGTGTGTATATGTACATATATATCATATATATATATATATATACATACATATCTCATATATATATGACCTGAAACCTTAGAAGATCATTCCAGATACAAATGTATTTCCTCCCAACAGGGAACTTGAAGGGAATATGTGTTTTAATAACATAAAACTGGAAATTTTAGTATTAGCATCTGAAGGGAAATTTCATGATGGGGAAAGTGTCCAGACCATAACAGCAAGACACAGACCTGTGGAGCAGCTCATAGATGACAATCACCACCACATGGGACTGAAGCAGGGGGAGGGGATGGAATGACAGAGGACACAATTTCATGGTTAAAAACATGCTTGCCCAAATTTAATAAAATGTTACTAGAGACTAGGAAGTGAGAAAAAGAACGTGAACACAGTCATGATAATGGCCCCAGATAATTTCACTTTCAAGTGTATATTGGACCTAGGACTACAGTCACATTTTGCCTGTCTTTCCCATTTCCTAATTTCTGTTCTGACACCATCTTTAACCTCTGCTACACCAAATAACCTCCTAGATATTCAGATCCAATGTTAGGCCAAAGGAGAAGACAATCCTCTTCTGATCACTAAAGTGGTCCTTTCATTGTCTAGCTCTTGCCTGAGAAGCCCCCTCTCTCCCAAGAGGGTAGAACTGCTCACAAACCCAGGTGGCAAAGATGTAAAGTAGACGTATCAGAAGATATGATATGAAGTACAAGTATAAAATTCAGATTGACATCAAAGAGAGAGTGTTGGAATACATAGAAGTGAATGGGCTTTCTAAAAAGAAAGTATACAATGAAAATGGTAGAGGATCTGGGACTGAGCCCTGAGAATATTCAACGTTTAAAGAACACGTGGAGGTGGGGGAGTTCCTAAAGGAGATGGAGAAGAAATGATGTAAGAGGCTGTAGGAAAACAAGGAGAGGGTGGTGTCGCAGGGCCAAGGGAAGACAGCATTTCACGGTGTGGAATAGCTGGGAGGCCAGGGAAGATGGAAAATAGAAATGCCTCTGAATCTAAGGCCCAGTGAAATATTTTGCAATGATGGCAACATTCTAGGGCTGCTGTGTTCAATACAGAAGGTACACATTACTACTGAACTCTTGAAATGTGGCCAATTAAACAACTGAACTTTTAACTTAATGTAATTTACTGTATAATTATTCCTGTTTTACAGATAAGGAAATAGAGGCCAAAATACAGAGAAAGGGTAACTATGACACTGTTGAGATTGTAAACTGTAAAAATCTCTCTGGAAAGCAATTTGGCAATAATGTGAAATTCCTTAAACTGTGCATCTTTTTTTTTTTACAGCAAATCTATCAACAAGGAATACCTAGGAAGTAATCAGATACATAAATGTATATTTATATATATATGTCCACCACGGCAATGGTTATAATTGCACAAATGGAAAAAACAAATGTTCAGTAAAATAGGAAAGGGTTTACACATGTCATGATGTATTTATACAATGAAATGCCATTAAACTTATCAATGAAAATTTTATGTGAGATATGTTTCTAATTAAAATTTACAAGTTGAAAACCTGTCTGCACAATATAATTGAACTTTGTTAAATAACAAAATATGCATTAAAAAACTGGAAAATTTGTGTTAAAATTTTAACAAAAGTTATTTCTATTAAGCAGTTATGGAGGCCCTCTGATATTACTTTTGATTATTTTTTTACTTTATTTTTAACAAGTATTTATAATAAATCATTTGAAAAGAAAAGGAAATGTAACATATATACCATGTTCAATTTGTAATTCTTCTAATGTGCCTATTTTACATGCTTTGATGTTTAAACCTAGGATATAAATGGTGAGAGTCTTCTAACGATTCAAAAGCCACATTTACAAACCTGAAAACATAATACAGACTGTAGATGAGATGTAGGCATTTAGTGGATGAATTAGAACCTGCTGAAGTTAACCTCTAAAGGCTCTTTGGAATAAACTTAGAGCAGAGGTTTTAAATACAGATTCATGAAGTTTATGGTTGTTCTTTCTTATTAGAATCATAATCTAGTCTTCCTCCTTCAGAGAATATGACAATTAAACTAGCCATCATAGTCAAGCTTCTTGTTGCACTTCTTAAAATACTCAGGAAAAAAATACTTAAGTACACTTACATTAACCTTTTTTTGCACAAAATATCTGAAATCCTTCAAGCTTTACTTTCTGACAATTTCCTCTACTGTTCTTAAGTGTAATTCCATCACCTCAAAGCCTTCTTTTCTCTAGAACAACTTATCTTACTAGCTATCATTTTTTATTGTTTTTTGCTTTCAACTTATCCTCTAATTTAATAATATGGATGCTCAGGATATAGCCTCCAGGCATAACTGGACATGAAGAAAGAAGATTCCTAAAAGAATCTTCTCAGGCACTTGCCTGTATTATAAACCTTGACTGTCTTGAATTAAATATAATATATATCTATACTAACTCTTCCAAGCCCAGAGTTTTAGTCCTGGGTTTCTTTCCAAATTGTTGGCATGCAAAATATTTGCTGAGTTAATCATTGTCTTATGTGTGTCTATTTACCAAGTTGTATAACTGAATTCAGTTAGTGTGGCGTAAATTGTATTTTTTATGTACATGAAATATTGATACATTCAATAAGCCCCAGCTAGAACCAAGACATCTCAGGCACACACTCATCCAATCTAAAAGAACCTGTCAACAGTTGTGCTGCCTTGACAGGCAGGGAGCCAAATAATGATAAAAACGTTCTATGTTGGAAGCAGGAAATTATCTTAATCAAAATGTCACTTCTGAAAATATCTTTTTTTAAATGACAATACTGTAAACAGTAATTTCCACAGTGACAATTAAGCAAAATTAAATGCTAGATTTCTCTTCAAGCTTCTTTCATTCTCTCCAACTTGTTTTTCTGGGCTGAGCTCAATTTCTCTTCCAAGTACATCTTGTTCCTGTCATGGCAAAATGGAGCTACCAATTCTTTTTAATTTATCAAGTGAATTTAATTTAAAGGAGTATTCAGCCATATTATAAATCTCAATGACTCTAAGATATTTTCTCTAACCATAAGCACAGCCTAGAATTCACATGCAACAAGAAAGAGTGTGGAGATGTATACATATACGGCCATAAGGAACAGAAGGAGGTCCTGGCACACACATCCTTTTCCAAGACAATGATGTGATTCTGACTTTCTCCTTTTCTACAAAGTGGACTACACTGTCAGGTTTTATTTTATTTGAGCTTTTTATATATGTTTTCTCATTTGAACAGGAATCAGTGACTTGTGGAAGCAATCAGGTAATGCTACAAAAAGAAACAAAGGGAAGGTCAAAGCCACAGAAGCAATGGAAGGAAATATTAGAACAGAAGTTGCAGCAATAGCAAAAGTGGAACCACAGTCAGAAAGAAAAACCAGAGCAACAACAATGGCTAAAATGGTATTTTAGATACAATAAATGTTATCTAAGTTGATGCTGCTATAGAGGGGGGAGTCAGATATAGAAGGATATAAACTTCATGCTTGGTTAATTTACCTGTAGGAATGTGCAAACTATTACACATTCTTCCTTTGTGGGAACGAAAACAGATCTTTCCTGGAGTTTTGTTCAGAAGAATGTCTGATTCTTGCCACCGGGAATGAAGTGGGCATGGGATTGACAACATTGCAATCTCCTAGACAAGCAAAGTCTTCAACTTTCAAATATCCAAAAACTGCTAAAGCATTCCATAATCATTTTCTCTCTTCAAACAATGATTTGTTATAGGCTATCATTTACAAATAGTTGCAAGGTCCGACGTTAACTAATTGACTTATATAAATATATGTAGTTTATTAATATAAATAATGTGAGTGCTCAATTTTTTTATATACCAAGCCTTCTTTCTTTGAGGATCCTAAGGAACAAATTTTAAAAAGCATATAATATATACGGAATCCCTATGAATGTTTGATACCTCATTTTCCCTTTTCCTTTCAAAGATATTCCTTCACTTTTTGAAAGTTATAATATCAGGCTTCTATTTTCAACTGGATGTTTTTAATGTCAGCCTTTATATATTGATCCAGACTTCAAAATTTAAAAATAAAGTTCCTTACAACACAGGTGTTCCAATCTTTCTATCGTTTAACCTTTAACTTATCTATCCTATACAAGGGCTGTCCAGAAAGTATCACCCATGTAATGTGAAAAATAGAGACATTTATTGAAGAAAATACAAGATACAAGAAACACTGTACATAGGACAATGACTCCTCAGTCCCCTTCAAAGTAGACACCTTGGGACCTCACACAGTTCTCCCAGAGTCTCTTAACCTAACCCATCCACGTTCAACGTTCTCAGGTGTTCTGCTTTTTGCAGGCCTTCCAGAACGTGGATCACTTTCAACAGATTCTCAACCATCTTTGACGTGTCTGTGCCACACTTTTATTTGCCCTGCACTCATTGCGTTGTCTCAGAAAGCCTCCTGAATCATCTGAATAGTTTCCACGGAGGAATGTTCAAGCTTAACACAAAATCTGATGCAGATTCGTTGCTCTGTTTGCTCAGTCATTTTGAATGCCACAGCCACACAGTACATGTGCTCGCTCAATGGCATCTAGCGCCCCACTGACCAGTACAGTGAAAGTGCCACCGTTCACACATGTGCATCCCAGTCCACTCTCCTTGGCTGCCAGGTTACATGGATGTCATGCAAACTGTTCCATTATATTAACAATGGCTGGATACTTTCTGGACAGCCCTCGTGTGTGTATTGTTTAAGATGCTTGGGGTTGCAAGTAACAAAAAAACCAATTCCAACTAGAGTAAATAATAAACAAGATTGATTGGCTTCTGCCAAAGTCCCCAGCTTGATCAGACTTCAAGTTGGTTGATGGAAGAGCTCTAACCTTACCAAAGACCTGGTCATTTCTGCTATGCTATGCATGTTGTATATTTCATCCTAAAATAGGCTCCCTACATTTCTGTAGAAGAAACTTAAATCTAACACTCCCAACAAATCAATGCATGGTCAAGGAACTTATTCCGAAGAGGATTATCATCCAAGTATTCAATATGGAAGACAGGGTTTTCAATAAATATCTGAAGGAATTAACCAAGAAAAAAATTAATATGATTCCATCTCAGTTTTATCAGGTCTCTGCCTTAGCACACTCACACATATGACCTAGGGAAAAAAAAAATGAGCTTGCCAGGCCTTAACAAAATATATTTGTTAAATCACTTTACCAAAAAAAAAAAAAAAATGACCATGTGAATTGTTTCCTAAGGAATCACATTTAATATCAGACACTGTACGATGAGGCTGAAGACATTTGATATAACTGAGAGTAGCAGAATCCTACAAAATTCTTAACCAGACTGTAAAAGAAACCCTACCTTTACCATCTGCTTTTATTCCTAACAGTAGGCTTACCCAAACTCCCCTCCTGCTTCTTGCCTCATCCATTCTCACATTTGGGCCTCCACGAAGACTCTTCTTCTCAGCAAGTAATGCTGACATTTTAAAGAAGAACAAAAAAATTCGGTGTGTTCTTTGTATCCCTTGCTCCACTGGGCAATTTGGAACTTTGAGATCCAAATCCCTCAGTTATAGACAACTTTTCCACTGGGCCTCGGTCTCTAAGACAATGGTCCTTCGATTGATATTCCCTTGCATAAAAGTGGAAATAGAGGACCCCTATAAAATGCCATGGACCAGCTCAATAAGACTCTAAATCAAGGGTACTTATAATACACTGAGTGTGCAACATCAATGGAGTATTCAAGCACGCAAGAAGCACCAAGGAACTCAGTACAATTGTCCTTTAAAAGATATACAACACTGGGAGAAAGAATCCTTATTCAATAAATGGTGCTGGGAAAACTGGATAGCCACATGTAGAAGACTGAAACAAGACCCACACCTTTCACCTCTCACAAAAATCAACTCACACTGGGTAACAGGCTTGAACCTTAGGTGTGAAACTATTAGAATTCTAGAGGAAAATGCTGGAAATACTCTTCTAGACATTAGCCTAGGCAAAGAATTTATGAAGAAGACTCCAAAGGCAATCACAGCAGCAATAAAAATTAACAAATGGGACCTGATCAAATTAAAAAGCTTCTGCACAGCCAAAGAAACTGTCAAGAGGGCAAACAGACAACCCACAGTAGCTTGGAGAAAATTTTCGCAAGCTACACATCTGATAAAGGGATGATAACTAGAATCTATTTAGAACTCAGGAAAATCAGCCAGAAAAAATCAAACAACCTTATCAAAAAATGGGCAAAGGACATGAACAGAAACTTCTCAAAAGAAGACAGAAGAATGGCCAACAAACATACGAAAAAATGCTCAACATCTCTAATCAGTAGGGAAATGCAAATCAAAACCACAATGAGATATCACTTAACTCCAGTGAGAATGGCCTTTATCAAAAAGTCCCCAAACAATAAATGCTGGCGTGGATTCAGAGAGAGAGGAACACTCCTACACTGCTGGTGGGACTGCAAACTAGTTCAACCTCTGTGGAAAGCAATATGGAGATACCTCAAAGCGATACAAGTGGATCTACCATTTGATCCAGCAATCCCACTACTGGGCATCTACTCAAAAGAACAAAAGACACTCTACAAAAATGACACCTGTACTCGAATGTTTATAGCAGCACAATTCATAATTGCAAAGCTGTGGAAACAACCCAAGTGTCCATCAATTCATGAATGGATTAATAAAATGGGGTATATGTATACCAAGGAGTACTACTCAGCTTTAAGAAACAATGGTGATATAGCACCTCTATATTCTTGGATAGAGTTGAAACCCATTCTACTAAGTGAAGTATCTCAAGAATGGAAAAACAAGCACCACATGTACTCACCAGCAAATTGGTATTAACAGATCAACACCTAAGTGGACATATAGGAATAATATTTATCAGGTGTCGGCAGATGGGAGAGGGGAGGAGAGGATGGGTATATACAACCACAATGAGTAAGATGTGCAACATTTGGAGGATGGACACACTTGAAGCTCTGACTCGAGGGGGAGGGGGAGCATGGGCAATATAGGTAACCTTAACACTTGTACCCCCATAATACACTAAAATAAAAAAAAAGAAAGAAAGAAAGAAAAAAGAAGATATACAACAGATTGGATGAGATTTTTTGCTCTTTTGTTTTGATCTGCTAAATTTAAATACAGTTGAATATACAGGCATGGACAGAGACAAAGAAAGTGATTGAGAGCAAAGAAGAAAGATACACAGCACATAAAATAAAAGGCAGGGAAACCAAAAAGAAGTAGTATAATGACCTTACAGGTTTGGGATGATCTGGTCCCTGACCACTGTCCAGCCACATTCTACATTGTTTCTCCCTTCATTCTCTATTTCCAAGGAACCCTAGTCTTACTCGTTTTAATTAGGCCAAACATCTCCCTATATCAAGGCATTCTTCCACCCTGTTATGTTATCCCTTTGCCCAACTCGTTTTCCTACTTTCATCATTCTAAAGCTATTTCTGTCCATGTTGTGCCTCACTGTTGCCACGCAAAGAAGGCATTCATGGCCTCTGTGGGTTTCGTGAGGTACCCCCATTTATAAGCTTTCAGAAGAGCTGTTTTTGCCTTTTTCTTCTCAATACAATCCAAATTAAATATTTATCTAATTTGGTTTTATTTATTGTCTGCCTTTTCTGACAGACCATATCATCATTCCTTCCTTCCTTCATTTACATAACAAATACATACATTGTTCTAGGCCCTGGGGCTGCAAATGTGAATGGAACAGGGAAAGAACAGGGACCTTGACCTTGCCTCCTTCCACATCATGTGTCCTCTGCCCCTCCCACAGCCAATGGTATGTTGCAGGCACTCCACAAAATTTGAGGCATAGATGAATGGTTGGCTTGATGGAGGGAAATTAGAGATACAAGTTACGTTTCTAGACTTCATCCAAACTTAGAAGTGCCTGACTCTAAAGCCCATTCTCTTAACCATTTGGCTATATTGCTAAATTATTCATAATACATAATATCTTCAAATCGAATCATACTTTTGGTACCACATAACACCAAGCCCAGTGCTAGGCATATAATAAGTACTCCCTAAATAAATGCTGACTAATTGCTGGAGTCGAGGTAAGACATGTAAGTATTTTAACTAGTTTGCATTTTGTTTTTCTGAATAAAATAATATCCCCCAAAACCCACTCTCTAACAAATACTTCATGAATCTGTCTTCCATGATTGAAATATTATCTTGTTTTGGTTCATCCCATTACTTCTCTGAGGTTTGATAAAATTGTGAAAGGTACCACAAGACCAATAGAAGCAAAAAGAAACATGTGAGCATTCTATATAATGAATTTCTGTCTCAATAGTGCTTGTGCATGTCCATTTAATGGTTAGGGCAGTGGTTTCCCAATTGGGTGTATGTGACTATCTGTTAGGGAATATCAGAACTTCTACTTAGATTTATTTTTATTTCATCTTTTGAACATGTCCTTGTTTACATGTGCTTTATTGTGTGTAAAATGTATTAATACAGTTATATATATGCATATAATTTATGTACATAATTTATACATGCACATAAATATTGTGGGTGCATAAAGACATATTTTTATGAATAGGACTTCACAATCAAAACATTTGGAAACTAGTGAGTTAGAATTTGATGTGGCAAAACCCATGTCAAAAAGTCAATTTTGTATATTACTTGACTGCACATAAATAAAATGTCTCTTCTATAGGAAATAAAATTGAGTGAATCCAATTAAGAGGATGTGGATGACTCATCACAGATCCATCTCTGCTAAAGAGTTAGAAAAACATCTCAAATAAATCTTATTGATGTTTATTCTATAACATCTTTTCCTATATGAAGATAGAAGAGAAAACTATGATTTATCTACATCCTGTTTTGGAGTAGTCACTATGTCAAAATACAAATCCTTATGTAATCTTCACAACAACACACTAAGGTAGAGAATATTTACTCTATGGTTGAGTAAATGAAAGTTCAGAGACTTAAGTAACTTCCTAGTGTGACATTTCTAATAAAAAAAAGAAACTGGCATTTAACAATTTTCAAATGCAAAGTCCAAGCATTTTCTCCCTAAGGCAGAATCCTAATTTTAGCACTTGGATGTGATCTTGGGCCAATTATTTAAACACTTTAAGCCTAGATCATTTTTTAAAAGGGAATGATAATAACTACTTTCAATGGGTTACTATGTTTCACTTAGTGACTCTGAAGCATTGGGAAAAATACCCTAATGTTTTAGCATCTGTCTATATGGTATACTGAAGTGTTCACTCTCTTAATCTCAAAGCTCATGTTGAATAATTACAAGAAAGTTCAAATATTTTCATCTGTGGTTGGTAGAGATCTGAGGCCTCAAGTGACATCCATATCTGGTCAGTGTTGAACTACAACAAATCCTGTCTAAGATGAATGATAAAAATTGATCTGCACCTGCTGCGCCACAGTCAGCAAAGGGGAAAACTTTAATTTTAAATTGGATTTCATAAGAAGAGAAGCTGAATATCAAGGATTAAGAGCTCCCATCCTATGTTTGCTGTAGATTTATCCAAAACACACCAGAAAAGATACAAACATATTTTCATAGAAGCTTCGCATAAAAAATTCTAAAGTACAACCATCATTTAACGAAGAAAGAATTGTAATAAATCATTTTGTTTTTGCTAAAAATCACAGTGTCTCCTGGTTATATTTATTTTAACTATGTGATATACCAAGACTACTAATTGGATAATGAACTCCAGAATATTTACTTATTTCAAAGTGAACGTAGAGAAAAAAATTTTTTTTGTCATATATTGTGACTTAAGAAAAGAAAAGAAATTCTATTAAATTAACCAGTGTAATAAGGATGTGGAAGGGGTCAGTTTTGGCTATCTCAGAATTTCTGGCTTAAGCATTAAAGCTGAGAACAGAGACTGCGTGAAGCCCACTGAATGTGAGGCTCTACGCACATCTGCACAGGGCCTGTTAAAGTAGGGCCAACCTGGTTTAATCATTACCGCAGTAGCCAATGTAACAGAAAGCTAGAGAGGAAATGCTTTTGAGAGAATTTCTGTGAGTAGAGAGAGCTGATTGTTTCATCTCCTCCCTTTTCCCCATCCTTGGTAATCTCCAAGTCATGAGGGAATATCTTTGTGCCAATTATGAAATTATTACTAATTAATACATCCATACTTCTATAATCTGCTTTCTTTCATTGCCTTTGTCAGCAGACTTCCTGTTAAAGTTACACCCACAGGGGGAGCTTGGGGAAAACTGGAAAACAGGAAGGGGGCAAGGAGGGACTTACTTACTCAGTATAAGCCCTTGGCCAATGGGGTGTCATCTCGAGTTTTTTTTGGCACTTGGGGAACCAGTCTCCTTACAAGTCTTCAGAGGTACCAGTGCCATCTCTGCTAAGCTTCTTTCTCAGCAGGAGGGAGCCCCTGTCTCTGAGATTCTACATTCTGATAACCTCAGTTCCTTTCCTTTGTTTCTCCAGACTCTAGGGATAGCTGCTTCCCAGAGTTATTAACTTCATTTTATCCCAATCTTTCCCTATTTGCTTTTTTGGTCCTCCAACTCCTATTCCACCAATTCTCCATAATAAATCCTTGCTGTTGAAATACCAAATGTGCTTTCTGTTTTCCAACTTGCTTCTGATTTAGGATCAAGACCCTCAGAGATAGAACTTTATGATCAGCTTGGTCATGTGTTTAACCTTGAGCTATAATGTTAAAATGAGAATTACAATACTAACAATATGTGACATGCAGAGGCATCATGATTAAAAATATTACCACCTGTGTTTGATTGTGATGACACGCTTACAGAAGCCAGTGCTCTGGGGAACTGAGTGGCTGCTACACGACCATTGCTGTAGTAATGATGATCCTAAGGATGGTAAAGTAGGGCTCCAACTGAACAGATAGCTTACAGAAATGAACGGCAAGCTCAGAGCCTTAAACTCTCAACAGAGTCAGGGAGAAACACAAGGTTCAACAGCAGCCATAAAATAATCTTTTATTTCTTGTAGTTGTGGATATGATGTCATAGAAAATGCATCTGAATGGACATAGAAGAAGCCAAAAATCTTGGACCACTCCCAGCCACCAAGCTTCTCTGAGCTTCTCTTGCCAGCAGAAGCAACTTCCCTACCCATGTCTGAAGAGAACAGCCTACCCTAGATTGAGGGCCCCGAGTAACCTCACCTGAGCAGCTGTTGGCACTGGGATACCTTTCTTTCATAAGATCTACTCCAAGCACAGCTTTTTTTTTTCCTAGAGTCAGACAGCAGCTTGCTCCTGGGAAATAGGTGAAACGTGTGACCCTTCAGGAGATAGCTTATCCTTCATAATATTTACCTAATTTATTTTGCAGAAATCCGAGAAATATGTGCAGAAATGGAATCTAAGGCTGTTAGACTACAGTGAATGGAATATAACATTACATTGGGCTGGATTAATTAATAGGCAAGAACCTAGAGATGCTTTATATAAAGTGTTACTTCTGGGCTTCCAACAATTTGCTGGACTGGATGACTGAAACTTGGTCTCGACAGAGCCCTACAATCAATGAGGCTGAGATACCACATACATCGTGATATAAAGGAAAGAATCCAAAGGCTTAGAAAGGTAAGAATAGTGGAGTGAATTTGTCACATGCAAACTGCACATTCACCCTCCTCCTACTATAGAAAGGCCCAGAGAACATTCCCTTCATGAAAACATTAAGAAATACATTGGTGAAGGGAGTGAGACAGTATCTTAGAAAAGCTCTGTACTAGCTGTCTTGTGAAGGCCAGGAAGGACAGCGAGAGATGTTGCCACTGGGATTGGTTCCTATTTCAACCGGGATGATGAGCTCTACAGAAGCAAAGTCCAGGTGGCAGTTCTTCACTTCCATAGACAAAATGGATATATTTACCCTAAAGATCAACAGGGACAAAATAATAAGCAAAATGTCTTGACCAGTAGGAATATTTCACATTGCCTAATAATCACTCAGAGTGTGCCTAGAAGTGGAACAGATAAGCAGCCTACAGGAATATAACTTAATCCACATAATAGAAAAAAAGCTAAGTCTAGTAGCCTGAACCTGACACAATGCAGAGTGTGCCCCAATGAAAATTTAGGGGTCAGCCAAATTCATGAAGTTTCTGAGGGCCTTTTAGTCAAGATATATTCCCCAAAGTTGCTGCGCGCACACCGCCTAACACTACAAAGGGGCACGTGCTCTTTGGATTTTGGAGGCATTATGCACCACGAAATCTGAGTGACCCAAAAAGCTACCCCATCTGAGTGGGGTCTGCAGCAAGAGAAGACTTTGCAGTTGGTCCACGTGCAGCACATGCTGCTGCAGCACTCAATCCCGCTGCCCCAGTAAACCCAGGGGTGCTTAAGGTGCCTGTGCCAAGGGGATCAGCTCTGAGGCCTGGCAAGCAGACACCGGAGCACTGCAGCGCAGACCCCTGGGGGCTGTTAGTGGAGTCCTGTCTGCTTCTGCAGATGACCAGTTTCCTTCTGAGATGCAGCTCCTGGTTTGCCGTTGGGCCCTGGTAGAATGCCTGACGAGGGGGCTCACCTGCCCATGAGTCCTGAGCTGCCCAAACTTTAAGACTGGATTGTAGAGCAGCCACCTGGA
Source organism: Mirza zaza (assembly GCA_008750895.1). NCBI lineage: Eukaryota > Metazoa > Chordata > Mammalia > Primates > Cheirogaleidae > Mirza > Mirza zaza. Next base: position 80,470 of record VSMD01124730.1, read on the forward strand.
ATGCACAGGTAAATTACATGTGAGGTCACTCAGACTCCTTCAATAGGTATTGCTGCTACATTGTCTCCTTTCCCTCAATCCATCCCTATCCATGCTCATTTAAAATCAAAGTGAAAAACTCCCTTCATCATAATTAAATCTACTTTCTAGTCCAGTCTCAGAGAATAATCTGTGGTAAATGCTCCCCATAAGTTGCTTTCATAGAGTATGTTGGCATCTGAAACTTTTCAAGTCATTGCTTCACTGAGCCAAATGATCTTGCAACATCACACTTTTAAATATGTTAAAATACAGAAGTAAGTAAACTAATAGATACACATTCTACAGCACCTTCACTGGTCCAGTAAAAATTATCCGTCTTTCATTAGTTCAAAGGTGCATTTGCTTTTCATTGATAGTGAACTCTGCTAGATATTAAACAATAAAATCTTAGTGTTAATGAAGAAAACATCAAATTCAGAAAATCTGCACAAACTATGATTTTAATGAATAATCTTCATTACATAGTCAATATATGCCAACATTAAGAAAAGCCTCCACTAAAGAACCCCAAATTTATAATGTATATGAGAAAGAACGTAATCAATTAAATAAATAAAAAATGCCATTCATTTTAATTGCATCTTTCTTATTCTTGCTTGTATTGGAGTCACATAATTTTTACACAAATCGCAACTTTTGTAACTACACAATTAACTCAGGACTGTTATGTTACAAATAATTGAAAATCCAAATTAGTCTGGCTTACACACAAAAAAGAGAATCTGTCAACTCATATAACTGACTATAGAGATTTTGATTCCTTTTACTTTCATAGATCATCATTTAACCCTCTTTGAGGTCTGTGCATAAATTTCATTTGTGAAGCTTAGAAAATAGTGGAAAGGGTTAGCCTGTTTTATGTACAAAACAAATATTTCACGGTTCTATAGACCATGCTGTTTATTATGCATTTATTTATTAAACTAGTAATCAATTAAATTCTTGTGATATGTATATTCTAAGTTAGATACTTCGGAGGAACATTAGGAAAAAAGGCAATAATATAGTTATAAAGGCAATCCAGAACCCAGAGAATAGTTAAGTAACAGTGTGGTTAACCACAAAAATGAAAACACTGAATGGAATACCTCTTAAGTGCAACAGAAGTTCACAGAAATGGAAAATCTAAGGAAGCTTGAGCAATCAAAAGCATGTAATTCAAGAGGCAAAACATGAATTTTCTTCTAATGAGTGGTTGATAGTTGAACAGAGAAGTGTGGTAGATGTTGTGGTATGTGCCCAGATCCTTCCTTCAGAAACAAGAACTCATCCTGCCAGGGGTGTTGGCTGTTGAAGGCTCTCAGCTGAGGCCCCCTCCAGAATTGTCCTTCTTCAGAAGGCAGCTGCCTTACCCAAAGTCACACTCTCTCTTTGGAGGAAACCTGCGTCCAAAGACCGGTTCATGCAGAGTACAAAGGCTCGACTCCAGGCTTCTATTGGCACAACTCTTCAGCGCCTTCGAGGGCCAGCGCTCCCCAGTGAGCCTCCTGTATATCAGCTGAGGACTCTGTCTCACAGTTCAACTCATTCCTCTATTTAAACCTGCTTCCCTCACTCCCTCCATGGTACAGCTTCCACAGCTACTGGACAATTTACCCTCTGCATGCAAATCTCCATCTCAGAGTCTGTTTCCCAAAGAACCCAGTCTCAGACATTACAGAAGAAAGGAGAAATAGTCCATGTAGTGAGATTATCAACCAAAAACTGATAGTGTATGTATTGCGGGAACTGGATAAGCTAGTCTGGCTAACACTGAAGACAGTGTGTGGGTACAGGGAAAAATATGGATTTTGGAGGTCACCAAAATGCCACTCTGGTTTGGAATTCATCCAAAGGTGTTTCAATACCTTTGCAAAACCTCATTTGCCCAAGTCTATTAATTCGTCCTACTGAAAGTCTGCAGGCAAAGCTAAAGGTGATAAAATAACAAGCATAAAAATTCTCCAAAGTTTGATTATCTTTAAAATTGACATAAATGTTGCATTTTTGTCTAAGATTATCATCATGTGTCAAATAACATATGTGTACTCCTGTTTAAAAAGCATGACCACAGGAAGAGATGAAACAGTATATGTTCATTCTTTAGTAGAGAAATGACATGATAAATACCAGTTTGGAATGGTCGCTGTGTCAGCCACAAGTAGAATGGATTGGGGTGGGACCATCTGATAGAGTTGTCTGGGTGCCAGGACTAAGTTGGCAAGGATGAGAAAAGCAAAGGAGGGACACAAAAGGCATTTTACAGACTCACTGAAAGATTTGATAAGTTCACAGAATTCTGTTTACAGAGAGAAAGAGACAAAGAAAACTGAGTCCTTTGTTTCAGCTGTTTTCAGCTGTTAAGCCACAGCTGAAACAAAGAGGTAAGGAAAGTGGGACAAGTTGTGTTATTTTTGGTTCCTTGTATCATTTTGAGTTGGATGTATCTATAAGATGATCCACATGGAAAGTATTTCAAACATTAAAAAATATTTTCAAAATAGGCATGCTCTAGAGACAGCTATTAACACATTGATATAAGAGTAGATTCTGGCTTAGCTTTAGACATGTCTGAATGAGATTCAACATATTTCCTTTAAAATTCCTTCAGTCACCTTCTTGACCCTCAGCTTTCATGTCCCTTCATACTTACAGTAGTTCATTCCTGAGTATTCCTACAAAAAGCGAGGGCACAGAATGAAATAGTGCAAAGCTTTGTGAAGCCAAGTAGCATGCACCATCCACAATTTTCAATATTTTTTCAGCTCTTTAAAAGAGGGCTTTAAAAAGACAAGGTGGTGGATATAGCATGATAGTAGAATTGTATTTGAAAATGTTGAATCATTCATCCCACCTCCCCATTTGGCACCATTTCTACTTACCTGCAGGTCATTTCCATTCTACCTACTGCTGTCCTCTCATCATCAGCACTTCTGATCTGATCTACTCAATTACAGTTTTTCTCTCAGTCTCTGCCAAAAATCCCCATTAAGGTTTTAATTGACAAGAAATTCATATTAATATGCAAATGCAGTACTCATGTAAAAGTCAGTAGAGGCCTCCAGAAGACTAAATCATCTAAAAACAATGACTTCATAACACTAAAAGCAATAGTGCAGTAATATAGAAAGCTTGGGAAATGTAATGGGTTGCTCAGAAGCAAAAATAGTCCATTAACCTAGTACATAATATTAAAAAGTAGCTCATTAACCTAGTATATCATATAAAAGCTATGAACCATTCTTATTTTCCATTCTTTTTGCATATTTTACACAGTGATGATAATATTGCATATGTAATTGAATTCATTTTTTTCTATATTTTAATAGCTCCATTATATCCCGCCTGGGGAAAAGTTTATTTAATCCTTTTTTTAATGTTTAGCAAGAGGAATAAGAATAAATAGCAATATTATTTTTATTTGTCAATTTTTAAAAATAAATAAATACACAGTTTTTTTAAAAAAAATAATGAATAACTAATTGCAGGAATTGGGCTACTATGCATCATAAAGATATGTCAGAGAAGAAAGCTGACAAAGTCCCTTTCCTCATGGAGGTTCTATTTAAGAGGAGGAGCCAGAGACTGAACAAATAAATAAGAAAATGTCGGCAATTGACGAGTGTTGTAGTGAAAATCAAACAGTGTGGCATGAAGGAGGTTGATTGGGAAGCTGTTGAGACTGAGTTGTCTGTGAGGAGCTATCTGATATATATTTAACCTAAGATCTGAATGACAAGATGGAGCCAGCCACATAATGGGGAAAAACTTGCAAGAGGAGAACACAGATTGTGCAAAGGGCCTGAGTCTCAAACCTTGCCTTTCGGGCAGCTTCATCTCTGCTGCACATAAAGCTAATATTGCGAGACATCACCTACCAATAAATTCTCACTAAACAATTCAGAATGAGTCAGCTAAATATTTTTAGAAATAAAGACAGCCATAGCATGGGTCAACAGGAAATAGATTATATCCTATAATGTACTGAAATTACGTAAACCAAAAGTGTATTGTTTTATAATTTATTTAACATATATATATATATATATATATACTCATCCTTATTTCAGAAAGAAATAAGGAAATAAGGCATTTTTCCAGAGAAGTATAAATCGTGTTCAAACAGCATAAATAAAAAGTGGAGTGAAAAAGATAAACTAAAACAAGGTGAAGACAACATGAGGAAAAGAATGGGGTTATAAATGTTCGTGACAATTGCCTCCATTCTAGCTATGTCTGGGCTACGAGTTTTCCAGAAGCCTATGTAAAAAAAAAAAATAAGGAAGGATGCTATTAATTGCACAATGCAAAATATTCACGTAAGTATTTCTGACATTATAAAATTACACAGTAGTTCTCATAAGAGGTTGCTGCCTAATGTAATGAACATGTGCCTCTTCAACATTCTTCAACAGACAAAACTAGTTCTCATCAGTCTGCTTCTCTCCACAGGAAAAATAAGTGAAAGTATCAATAATTCCTCAATGGGCCAACCTTATGCAGAATAGGTATCCAGATTATTGTTCCACAAACTATCCAAAAAATACATTTTTAATAATGTAGAAGTTAATAAATTAGAAGTTAATGTACATGAGTATCACAAATGCTTCCCTGAATATTATTTCTCAAAACTGAACTACAGATAAACCTAGTGATGCTGACCTCTGTCTTATATTCCCAACTCATTTGTAGATTTAGGAATGGAATGTTGCCAATTTTACACAGATCTTAATGTCTTAGCTGAATGTAAAGTGAGGACTACAGTTAAAATAATTCTGTGAAAGCTGGAACTTTTTGTGAAGTTGTGTGTGAAAAGGCTTAGATCTTCCAGAAAGTAGAGTATTTATCATCTGTGTAAACTTAGTATTGTTTATCATATCATTGCTATACTACTAAAAGAAATTAGAGAATGTCTTAATAAATATTTTCAGTCAGAATAGAATATTACTTGCCTAATAAACTATAGCTGATTTTAATTACTGTTTTAGATAACACTAAAATGATCATGGTATTTTTTAAATAAAAAATAATAACAGGAAAAAATAAGATGACTAAAACAATACTAGGTTTTCTAGAGAGAATTCATAGAAGTAAAAGAGCATTAAATTAAAGATAATGTCTCAAAAACATACAGCTATGAAAAATCTTATACAATGAAGTTCACTTCATAGAAATAGATACGTTGTTTCAATGTACAAAGAAATCAGATGTATTCTTGGTGCAATATAGCTTGTCACTATGAATTTAGATCAATATGTTCAAACAGTGAAGGAATAGCAGAAATTGTACATTCCTATATGCCCCAGGCTATACTTCAAACTATCAGTGTGTTTCATGTAGGACATTAACTATACCAATGAGATCATTTAGACATTTTTAATAATTTATTTTTAGATGTTTTATCATTGCTAAGAACTTCCAGGAACAAATCAATGATAATAGAAACTGCTTTATTTAACAAATCTGCCTTTTACTTTATCCAATTTATATACTTGATCCCAAGGCAAATTACTTGAAAACTAATCTCTGAATCTGAATTTCCAATATGAATTTCTTACTTCTACTATTATAATTATGAAATGTATTAATGAGTATAAAAATTGACCAGGCATATTAACAGAAAACCAAGGAAGACTTTTGTAAAATTTTTGGAATATAATAGTTGGAAGTGTCCCAAGTATACCAGTATCTTCTATATTCACGAGTTTTTAAGGACAGAAAATGTTTTATTTGTATTTATATTTCTCAGCACATCATATAACAAATAAATATGTACCGAATGATGTAAATGAAGTTTCAAATATCGTGCACCAAAGGATTTAATAACTATTGAAAAGATAACCAGTTTGAATGAATTTTCATGAAAGTGAAATCTCCTATAAGCTGCTGAGAATATTTTCAAACTCATAGTGACAAGGGATTCACGCACAAACCACATATGTCAAATTCGATAGGTTTGTTGTGATTTTTTTCATTCATAAATGCATTTGACAACATTGTAGTAGAACACCCACTATGTACCAGACATTTTCTAAGTATGACAATATACCAATTAAAAAGACTGCCAAAATATCTGCCTTCAAGGAGTTTATATTCTAGGATGATTAAAGAGAATATAAACTGAAATCAAAAGAATAAATCCAATGAGATAATTTCAGATGACAATAAAGGAAATAAAGAAAAACAAAGACAATCGTACTACAGCGAGCGACAGGAGAACTGGGGTTGTGTGTGCTATTTTAGTTACGGGTGATCCAGGTTGCCTCTCCAAGATAATAAGAGATATACTGGATTGTTTTCTAATTACCTGGTATGTTTCCAAATTTTTCCAAAGCATATTGTCACTGGGGTAATGCAGCAGCAAGCAAGGCCTCCCTTGCCCCTGCTGCCGGACATACACACGTATACTCTGCTCTGCTTCCCCCAGTCCCATGACACCTTTTCAAAGATACCAGAGCTACCACCTAAAAGAGCAGATGCACACCATGAGTTCTCATCTCTGGCTACCAGAAGGCCAGCCCTCAAAAGCATCTCTCCACCTGGTCTGTCACTGGGCCATTAATATTAATAGAAACAAGCAGCTCATCTATTGTGACAGCAGCCAAAATTTATTGGGCACCTACCAAGTGCCAGGCATAGAACAGGATTCTTTAGACTTTATTTCACCTCATATATTTCTCATTATGTATCCTGTTGGTATTATTTTGCAGATGAAGACACCAATGTTAACAGAGACTGAAAAACTTGCTCAAGGTCAAGCAGACCATAAGTGACTGCTAAATTTGAGTTATCTCCAAAGATCATCTGCCTCCTGCCCATATATAGCTGTGTCATGCAACTTCCTCCCTATTAAATGCAAATGCATTAATAATTAATTTGGGGGGTTATGGATTATACCTTACACTTTGGAGTAAATCAATATATCAGCCCTTCTCCTGAAAGCAAATATTAAAAAGGAAAAAGATGGCCGAAAGCTAATTAGGTAGCTAAGTACATAATTAAAAGTTACTCACCATACATAAAGGTAAATTAATGGAACAGGGGATATATTTTTCTAGGTCTTAAAAGAATAAATACTAAGATGCTGTTTGCTAACTGGTTCTATCTTCAGTGTCTTTGTTTCCATAAAAGGAAAAAAATACACAAGTCACTGCTTTTTGTACTTCAACAGACATCTGCTGAGACCTTCCTTTGTAACTCATGGTCCAGACACTATAGTAGACATCCAATAAAGCATGAAGCAAAACTCTCAAGAACTTAAAATCTACTTTGAGATACAGGACATGATATAATGTATGAACGAATGCCTTTTGTCAGCAGATACCTGATAACTGCACATCCTTGGCTGTAGAAGAGCCCTCTCTCTAACTAGAGAGGTTTTCCTCCATCACTGGGAGCACAGAGGAAAGCACAGGAAAAGGGACACTCCCTGGACCAGTCACATCCATGCACTCAACTCTGGTAGACAATCAGGGCATGATGATGCAGTTCCATCACTGTCAAACCCAAATGCCTTTACAATTAATTTGTTTCAAAATAAAAATATTCTGAAATAATAAATTGCCTGCAATAGTACCATGAGTATTGGGTCTATTATCCCGTCAAATAAAATTGGGTGTAAGTTTTCCAAAATAAAATGCGTTCTACAGAATGGGACCATAATATATGGATAAAATATTTGCATTTCTAACTAAAATGCATTACTTTTGTTTTTATTAAAGAATATAAATGTAATATGTAAATATTTTAAAACATTCAAATGATTTAGGGAATAAAGGTTGCCCTTTGATTATTCCTGTATTTCTCTCTACCTATTAGTAACCACTGTAAGCAACTTGATGTTAATTCCCCAAACAATACCCACACACAGACACATTATGTTTTGATATATACCGGTGTCCCTCAGATATCAAGGGGGGATTGGTTCCAGGACCTCCCTCAGATAGCAAAATTTCCAGATGCTCAACATCACATGAAACACCACCATATTTGCTTATAACCTACTCACATCCTCCCATACACTTTAAACCATCTCCAGATTACTTATAATGCCGAACACAATGTAAATGCTATGTAAATAGTTACTATACTATACTGTTTAGGGAATAACGACAAGGAAAAAAGTCTGTATATGTTCTTACAGACACAATTTTTTCCGTATATTTTCAATCTACAGCTGGTTAAATCCACAGATGCAGAATCCAAGAATACAGAAGATCAACTGAATATACATACATATATATAAAAATACACACATATATACATACATGTACAAAACATAGATATATATACAATACATACATCAACACATTCCATAACTTTTAAATTTTTATTTGAAAAGTACAGAGAGTTGAGACATAAAATATGTAAATAATAATATCTATCTACCAATCACTTATCAAATCACAGGAAAATGTTACCAAAATAGTTGAACTTCCCCCTCACCTCTCCAAGACACTTTCCTAATTTGGTATCATCCATTTATTTAGGTTTTTATTATATCCCTTATGGCGGGGATGTTGCAGTTCTAATATCCTCACTGCTCCAGTCCAAGGCCATGTCTCGTCTCTTACATCACCATCAAGAACCTATGCTCAAAATTCAGGAGATGAAACACACATGCTCAGGCCAGGTGTGCATTCAGCCTCCAACTCTCAGTCCAGTGACCCATTCCCTACTCAGTTCTAGTCCATGGTTTCCCCTACTTTATTTTAAACTTATCTGCACATTTTTAAAGAAGGTAATTTCTAAGTGATTTAATAAGGAATATTTTTTATATATCTATTTATTATGTTGCAAGAAATATAAACATTCCAAGATTCATTTCCTTAAAAATAGATCATAGACATCATTCAGCGTCAATATATGCATTCAGTCTGTGGCTATCTTTTCAATTCTTTTTAACAGCTGTATGTGTTCAAAATTATGATTAAGTAACAATTTAATTATTTTACTATCTGTAGACAGGTTGCTCACAACTATTTACCATTTCATATAATGTGCAATTTAATATCTTTGTAACATTTTTGCATGTGTGCAAGTATTTCTGTAGAATATATTCCTAGCAATGAAACTGCTGATTCAAAGAGTTCTTTTTAAATTTGATATATTTTAATACATTTCCAACCCAAAAGGTTCTTACAATTTTCAATCTCACCAAATTTGAGTGGGACTCCAGAATAACAAAGTGCAGGAAGGTCCCTGGGACAACCTTGTGTGAGTAATTACAGGAGTGCAGTCACAAAAGCTGGGGCATCCTTCCCCACGCCAGGGGTGGAGGGTGCACAACAGAGCAAGTGAATGCAACAGCTTCTGACTAATATTTGAAGGAAACTTTGCATAATTCTTATAAAAAACCATTGCTTAGGATATTTCTACAAAGAAAAAGGAAAGTAACCAAAACCACAGCTTTGCCTTAGCAAGGGCACACACGTTTCCAGTTTCAGTTATTTGTTTTCAAAATGACATATCAGATATATAATTTTCACTCCCTTGTACTCTGCAAATGGGCTCACATTTCAATAATGTAAACTTTTTTACTGAATTAGACAAAGAGTCCCATATATGCTTCTCGTTCAAGCTCTATTAATTCAGATTTCCTAATAATACTTTGAATACTAAACATTTTTTTTAAACATTTGGGAGAATAATTAAGAGAATGAAAAGACAACCCACAGACAAGGAGAAAATATTCACCAAAGATATATCTGATAAAGGACTGTTATCCAAAACATGCAAAGAACTCTTAAAACTCAACAATTAAGAAAATAATCTGATTTGAAAATGAGTTAAGGACCTTAACACCTCACCAAATAAGATACAGAGGTGGCAAATAAGCAGATGAAAAGATGCTCAACATCATATCCCATTATGAAATTATAAATTGAAACAATGAGATTCCACTGCACACCTATTAGAATGGTCAAAATACGGAGCACTGGCAACACCAAATGCTGGCAAGGGAGCGAGGCAACAGGAAGAACTCTCATTCTTCGCTGGTGGGAATTCAAAATGGTACAGCCACTTGGAAGACAATCTGGAAGTTTCTTATAAATTAAACATACTCTTACCATACAATCCAGCACTCATTCTACTTGGTATTTACCCAAAAGACTTGAAAACTTATGTTTAAAAAAAGTACATATAAATGTTTATAGCAGCTTTGTTTATGATTGCCAAAACTTGTAAGCAGCCAAGATGTCCTTCATTCTGTAGGTAAATGAATAAATGGTGGTAACTTCAGACAATGTAGTATTTTCATCACTAGAAAGAAATGAGCTATTAAGCCATGAAAAGACATGGAGGAACCTTAAATGCATGTTACTAAGTGAAAGAAGCCAATTAAAAAGACTACATACTGTATGATTCCAACTATATGACATTCTGGAGAAGGCAAAATTTTAGAGACTTTAGGAGGGGTAGGTATATGGGATTTCTCTGCACCTTCTTCACAATCTTGCTGTGAATCTGAAACTGCTCTGAATATATTTGTTTGTTTATTTCCATGCAGAGATTTGGGCTCCAGAGAAATTCTCTAATATTGGAAATTAGTATGTAAGAAATATATTTCCAATCATCTAAGAAAGGACAAACATGTAACTGGTGGCATTTGTGCAAATATACACACATATTGAAATAAAATATCTCACTTCAACACAAACAATTTCAGAAAGACTGATTTCTATACTAACTTGCATTACGTAGGGTAGTGCTGTGTAAATATCTTAATAGATAGATTGGGGGAGACTGGGTGGAGCAAGAGGTGATATTTAGGTAGGTGTAAACTGCCTGGGCTTTTGTTGTTATATATAATTGGGCACTGTGGTCAGAAAATGTGTCCTGTAGGTTTTCTAGAGTACCAAATTTATTAATATTTTCTTTGTGACTTAAATCATGGTGAATTTTTCTAAGTGCTATGAGTGTATTTTTTAAATGTATAAATTTATTCAATGTTGACAATCTTTCTGTATCTTGATACACATATTATACACACATATATACAAATATATGTGTAAATATTATGCACACAAAATATATATATACCCACTTGTATGTGTATATATGTATAAATATACACATGTATGTACATATACACACATATATGTATATATAATCAAGCATCTAAATTGGTTATTTGATTCCTTTCTATGTGAATTACTTATTCCATCAATTCAGTATTTGTACTTCCAAAAGGGATATTTTAAGTTTTCCTACTATGAATATTGATTCTGTCTTGTATTTCTAAGTTCATATAATTTATCATCAAGCCTATAAATTGGTTATTTAATAACTCCTATATAATTACTTACTTTACCCATTTAATATGTACTGCTAAAAGAAATATTTTACATCTGCCTACTATGAATGTCAATCCTTTCTTGTATTTTCTGGCTTTTCTATATATTTCAAAGCTTTACTTTATGTGCATAAAACCTTATGAAGTATATCATCATGGAGTATCTACATGTAATAAATATTTTAAAATCTCTATAACCAATATAATTTACCTCACTTTGAATTCTGTTTCATATACTAGTAAAATATTATCAATGATCATATTAGTATTTTATTATTAACAGTACATATCTTTTTCCATTTTTCTTTGTGTTCACCATCCTGTATCATTTTGCTCCTGGTATGTCTCTTGTATAGATTGTAGACAGATTTTCAACTCAATCTGAGAATCTGTGATTTGATAAAATAATTTAATACATTCATATTTATTATAATTACAGTTCTGCCTGGACTTGTTTCTGACATCTCCTTTTGTGTTTTTTATTTTTCATGCTCTCATGTGGTATCTTTATTATGCTATTAACTTGTTATTATGTTTATAACATTTGGAAGCAACATATATTTATATTCTAGAGATTACTCTGAAGTTTTCAACAAATATTTAAATATCTTTCCATCAATATAGAACAACTGGAACTCTTACACACTGTTCATAGGAACGTAAAATTGTACATCCACTGTAATCGCTAGTTTCTTAAAAAATTTAGCATATACCTAGCATATGGTCTAGTCAATCTACTCCAAGTATTTCTCCAAGAGAATCCATGTGGAATACTATTCAATAATGAAAAGAAATAAACTATTGATACATGCTGCAACATGGATGAATATTGAAATAATTATGTTGAGTGAAACAAGATATACCCCCCCCAGAAAAGGAGTGCATAGTATATGATTCCATTTACACAAAACTCTAGAAAATGAAAACTGATCCATAGTGACAAAAACATGATCAGTGGTTGCCTGAGGATGCGGAAGTAGTAAGGAGGGGAAGAATTAAAAAAGGGCATTCTTTTGTTTATTCTTTTCTTTTCTTTTTTTTTTTAAATACAGATTTAGAGGGTAGGCATGCAGTTTGTTACATGAATACAGTGGGTAGTTGTGAAGTCTGGGCTTACAGTGTAACCATCACCTGAATAAAGTACATAGTGCTCATTTGGTAATTTCTTATACCACACCCCTCTTCCCACCCTCCCACCCTCCTGACCTTCTGAGTTTCTAATGTCTATTATTCTGCATACTATGTTCATTATTTAGCTCCTACTTATAAGTGTACACATTATTTAGCTCCCACTTATAAGTAAGAACATGCAGTATGTGACTTTCTACTTCTGAATTATTTCACTTAAGATAATGGCCTCGAGTTCCATCCATGAGGCTGCAAAGGATATGATGTTATTATTTTTTATGGATGAGTAGTATTCCATAGGGGTGCGTGTGTGTGTGTGTGTGTGTGTGTGTGTGTGTGTGTATATATATAATATCACATTTTCTTTATCCAGTCATCTGTTAATGGACACTTAGGTTGATTCCATATCTTTTCTATTGTGAATAGTGCTGCTATAAACATACAAGTGCAAGTATCTTTTTTTTTTGATGTAATGATTTCTTTTCCTTGCAGAGGGGCATTCTAGACAGTAGGAAGGAGAAGGGCACACAAAGACTTTGTCCCAACTGAGACAAGGCATTTTAAAGCGTGTTCCCGGAAGTTGCAAACAATATTTCCACTACATATACTATGGTTTGAATGTGGTTCTTCTAAAATTCAGGTGGTGCCAATGCGATAGGATTAATAGGTGAGGCCTTTAAAAGGTGATTAGGCATGAGGCCTGCTCCTCCTTAATGAGATTTTAAGGCCTTTTTAAAAGAAGCTTCACATAGTCTTCAGCTAACTTGCCCTTCTGTCTTCTGCCATGTGAGGATAAAGCAAGAAAGTCCTCACCAGACCAAACGCCAGCACTGTGATCTTGAAATTTCCTAGCCTCCAGAACGGTGAGAAACATATTTCTGTTTTATAAAAATTACCCAGGCTCAGGTATTGTATTATAGCAGCACAAAATGTTCTAAGACAACATGTCATTGACTGTCACTGACTGTATATAGGTACAAAGGACATGCCACCACTCATAATAAAGGGTTTCTATTCATAAAGAAGGAGACACAGATCTTTCTTGTGTTCCAGCACTCTTACGCATTTTTTCCTATTTTTCCAGATATTTTATTACAATTTTGAGAGTCAAATGCATATTCTTCTAGTTAATCAGAATTGTAAATTTTCTTTACTCAGATTTTTTGCTTATTACTTATTGTGTTAATATAAGTCATTTCCATGTATAGACATTGATAAAATTCTTAACTACATTCATATAATTCACTGTTCAAAGAAAACCAATGGGTGAACTTTTGCAAACACTCATTTCCTAGATGCTCTTTTTTTTATTATTTTAATATATTTTTATATTGAGGTAATTTTAAATTATATTAACAAAACAAAGAACTCCATATGCCCTTCACCTAGAGACCTCATTCGAATTTTGTCAGCCTTCCCAATAACGTCTCTCATAGCAGAAGTAGTAAATGTAAAACCATATTGTGTCCTTAGTTGTCATGTCCCATCAGTTTGAGGCCTTTTTTGACCTTCATGACCTTAACATGTTTGAAGACTCTAGGAAAGTTTGTAGAATTCCTCTGTTAGGTTTTGTGTTAGTCAGTTTTGCATTTCTATAAAGGAACACCTGAGACTAAGTAATTTACAAAGAAAAGTGTCAATGGTGAGAGAAAGAGGAAGAGAGGGTGGAGGTGGTACCAGGTTCTATTAAACAATCAGCTCTGGTGTGAACTAATAAAGGGAGAACCCACTCATTATTGTGAGTAGGGAACCAAGCTATTCATGAGGGATCCACCCCCATGACCCAGACACACCCCACCACGCCATACCTCCACCACTGGGGATTGAATTTCAACATGAGATTTGCAGGAAAGGCCAAACATCCGAACCATATCAGATTTATTAGATATTTTCTCACTATTGGCTTCAGGTTGTATATGATTGGCAGGGATATCACAGAAGTAATGTTGTGTTGTTTTAATTGCATCCTAGCAGGGGCACATGATATTGCTTTAGCCCATCACTTGAGCAAAGCAGTGTCTGGCAGGTTTCTTTAATGTAAAGTTACCTTTTTCCTTGGTAATTAATAAATATTTTGTGGGATGATACTTGGAGATTATGTAACATCTCATTGTTCATCCAACTTTCACCCATTAGGTTTAGAGTCCATTAATGTTTCTTGCCTGGATTACCTCTCAGATGGCTGCCAAATAGTGATTTTCTAATTCCATCATCCTTCTACTTTTATTAGTTGGCATTCTACCATAAGGTAAAGCTTTCTCTTCTCCCCACAAATTGGACACATTCCATATTACATTTTATCCTGGTGGAATAAAATGTTTCTATTTTATTCAGGGAATTAATCTGTTACTATCATTCTTTATTTTGATCATCAAGTTGTCTCAGGGGTAGGAGCCTCTTCAAGCTGGCTTCTGTGTCCTTTGACACATCCCTACCATTCTCTGAGCACTTCCTTATTTTCTGACATAAGATGCTTCAGGTTCATCTTGTACTTTCTCAGCCCAAACCTGGAATCAACCATTTATTTCTCCAAGGATTCCTGGTTCTACCTAATAGAGAATGGTATTTAGAAACCAAAATCTGTGCACTAGGTATTATGCTCATTGCTACTAGGATTTTGCAATTCCCAAGGCCTCCCAACAGACAGAGTGAGAAAATAAACACAGGTACTTGCAAGTGAGCATATGTAAATACATAAAATCTATATTTTTATTATCCCTATGCCTATTTATATTATTGAAAGTCATAGGATCACACCATCTCCAATTTTAATTCAACACAACAAGGTTCATGCTAGCTTTTTCCCTTACAATCTTTGTGACTCTTATCTCCATCAGTGAGAAAGCTGGCTTGCATGATTTTCAATATATTTACGTATTTTCTCAACACCCTGCCACCACCTCACATATAACAAATCTTCTGATCCTGCCACTGCCCCACTGAGCCCTCTTCTTTAATCTTGTCCTGATACTCTCCAGGCCAACTGTCCCACTTATCTGTCCTCCTTGCATGGGTCTCAGCCGTTTTCTTTACATGGTTTTTGCATAGTTCATAGCTTTTAAATTATTTAATTGAATTATTAAGGAAAGAAAGAGAAGAAGGTCTAGATTATTTTTGTAGTCTTATATTTCTATTGATCACATTCTCTTAAAAGAGACCTTAAAACACTAATAATTACTTCTTTCAAATATATCGATGCTACATTTGTATGTTTACTTTTTTATTTCTAAAGTTATATGCTGAGTTATTTATTGACTCTAATTTTGAGTCATTTTTACTGAGTTATTTATAAGCTACTTGAAAATAAAATATATTAAGGCAGAAACAAAAAATAAATGGACTAATAATCTAAAATACATTAATGAAAACATTTTGTAAAAAGGGTTCTGAAGTAAATCAATGACAATGCTTAACTTGGACTCTAAGCAAAATTTTACAAAAAGAAACTGATTTCCTTATCTACTGCTCCTCTAAATGCTCTGAATTATAAAGATGAATACAAGTTTGGATAAGGAAAAGTCTTCATAACTTCAGGCAGTAGGGAAGACGACCTGATAAGGATTACTCCAAAAACATATTTACAAGTAAGTAGTTAAGTTGAACATGTTATAAGTACTGAGCTTATATTTTATTACTTCTCCCATAAAAGCATTTTCCTGATCTTTTTATTAAAGTGACATTTTTACCTTCTTTAAAGGCACATTATTTTTAAACATTAAAATATATTGGGATATTGGGGGAGATGTAATTCCACCTCTGGCCATAAGGGAGTAAGTAGCATCTTTTTTATCCCCAACACCACTGCCCTACACCATAAACCGGCCAAAATAGAACAGGTATTTATTAAATATTTTGAGGTATTGAACAACACGTATCCCAAGACTGCGATCCTCATAAGAGGGAGAACATCCAAAGAAGGTCCCCACATATGCTACACTCTCTGATAGGGCAGGGGGAGTTTTTTCAGATATAATTCAGGGATGTGAATAAGGTAAAACGATGGGCTTGCTGAGAGGTGGAGGCCAACTGGAGTTTGGAGTTGCATACCTGGCTGGAAAATGTGTGGCAGGGTATCAGAGAAGAGCGAGTTGTGCAGCAGCAAAGTGTGTAAGTGATGTGGGCTTCTGTCTGACCACAGTTTGATAGGAGCCCACCTTGTACGTAACAGGTATGCCAAATCAGTTAATGCAAACTTAGACCATGTGAGTAGAAGTACTTGGAACTAAACAAAGAACGTGACAAAGTTGTTCCATTCTACTTAAAGTGGGTCAGACCACACTTAGAGAAATGTAATGAGTTTGGTTTGCTACATCTTCAGTACACAGAGATTTAAAAACTTTATGGCAATTTCATGAAGACCCCCATGACTCTGCTTTTTAATAGTTTAGGATATCACACTCTGTGACTGTGATCAGGCCTGAACTAAAACATATGACTTCACTGGGAACCCTTCCAACCAATAATCTTTAAATAATTATTCTATTTATTTAATGAGAATGAGAGAAACTAAAAATTATACATATTATATATATAAAATATATAATATATATTTTTATAAAATAAGGAATTTATTGTCATATTCTACATCATATAGCCTCTTGGGAACTAAGTTACAAAATAGACAGAATATGACAGTTTAACCCAAAAAGCAGCTATATGCCAGATGATAAGTTTCAGAATTTCTGACTGCCAACTTCCTTTGACTATTGACTTGGGGTTTGAGACAAGTCCTCTCTGTGTTTGTGCCATGTATCTTGTCTAAGTGTGTTACAAAAATACTCTACTATGTGGGAATCATTTCACATTTTGCCAGTTAAGTAAGAAGTTTTGTGTGGAAACTTAAATAGGATTTTTTTTTTTTTTACTTTATTGCATGTGGTCAAACATCCCTATAGATTGCTGTCCAGGTTATTCATTGCTTGCCTGCCCTGAATAAGCCAATGAGGACACTGAAATTATTACATCTTACGAAAATTATAGAGTTTATGAAATATAAGTTATTTACATCTTATATCTTCACATTTTTTATTAAAACATCATTACCCAGGACTGTATTGCAATGATTTTGAGGCATGGTTTTGTAATGCCTCAAAACATCTTCAATCAAATTTAAAGGTAGAACAAGTTTATTCTTATAAATCACCTGGAAACAAAATTAATTTCAATTTAAAGTCATTTTGAAATACCATATGGCATCCAACATGTTTATAAGCATCTCAAATCATAAAATGTTAGAAATAAACAAAAATCTAAGTAAAAAAGAAATAAACTAAATAACGCAACTAGTAAATAAGGCCTGTAGGTACAACACAGGATACAAGTTTTCTTAATATCAGTGTATAGGTTATTTTTGTTATTGTTTTAAATAACATTCATGGGCTCTCTTTAAAGTGTCTCACTCCAATAAGTTTTTTTTCTTAAAACATGCCTAACTTAAAAATTGCAAGGGGGACATATTGTCAGATATTGCATATTTTCAAAACTTTAAAAGGAAGCCTGTGTCACCAATTCCAATGATTCACAATGAATCACACCAAAACAGAAATGATAAAACTTGGAGTTGCCTATTTCAATGTATGATTGATAAATGGAGATTTTAGTTTATGCCAGTGTTTCTTAAAATGTGGCCCTGGGATCAAAATCGTAGCAATCATTTGTGCTGCTTCTTAATAAATTCAAATTCCTGGCTGCCTCCTCTCACCTCCTGAATCAATTCTTGGGAGAACCATTAAGTAAGGTCCTGGAGCTTTGAAGAGAATGTTAGATCAACAATGTCCACTTCACAGGTGGTATTTCTTCTCTGATTTTTGTAGCATAAAAGCAAGATAGGCTAAACACTAGAGAAATGGTGCGATTTTGTGAAGTCCATCTACTCTCAAAACCAAGCTCTATCATGATTAAAATTGTTGCATAAGGATCTGTGTCACATCCTGCTTTTAATAAAAGAGAATTTACTATCCATTTTTCTCCCCTCAATAATTTAAAGTGAACATCAAACCTTAAAAATGAATTATTCATCACTATAATCCAAGCTAATGGGGATGTACGTAGTATGTATTCAATAAAACACAAAGCACATAATTTTATTATTGGTGTTTGTTTTTTGGTAAGGAGATCCAAAGCTTTTATGAGACAATGTTGCTAATCACTTAAAATTCTTCAGTGCAGAATTAGGTGAGCATTAAAAGGGGAGGGGGAGGCCTTGACAAATATCAATGTGGGTTTATTTCCTAATTACATAGAAAGTTTACATATATTCTAAACTCATATATCACTTGGAAAGAATCTTGGGAATTTTAAAATAAGTTAACAAATAAGAACAGCATCTATAAAAAACAATTCATTTATTCTCCCTGACTAATTGTACTTTATATTCTAAGAGAGTAGCCAGCAAACACATACTGTAAATGTAATTATTTTAAGAATCTTCTGACGCAATTAATGCACTGTGTGGCAGAGGGTTATTATGCTTGTGCCTTTTTAAAAATTATGTAGAATTATGTCTAGTCGATACATAAAACTAAAGGCAAAGAAAAGAATTGTGGTAGCTCCAGCAATTTTATTTTGCTCTTCTATGGACTATCTTTGGTAACATTTTTGGCAGGAACAAGAATCGAGATGACAATGGTAGGACTTTGCGACCTCATACCTCGAGCTTTGGTTGAAACAAAAGACAGTACGATCTTAAAGTTGGGCAGTAAAACTTAGAAATCTTGCAGATCATGTTATCTGAAACTTTCCTCCTGAGAGAAAAGACCCATTTGACCACACCTTTGCCCTCCTCTTCCTTTTCTTGCAGGGGCATTAACTCGATTTTTTTTTTTTTTTCTTTCTCTGCAATTCTCATTTGCGTCTCTTCCGTCCCAGAGAAGCTGCTGGGTTCTCCGCGATCTCCAAAGCACCCTCCTCCTCCTGCCGCGTTTCTGCCTCAGAGGCCGGGATGTGTATCACCACCACGACCCACCGCACCTCCCCTCCCCAAGAACAGCTACAGGTGCTTCTCAGAGGCGGGGTTGGGGCGCACCTTGACCCTCCCACATACTCTTGCTGCGAGTCAGGGCCCCCCTGGCTGTTGGACCAGGAGAGGAAGGGACCGTGGAGAGTGTCTCTCCCTGCTGGCCTCAGCGTCTGACTACAGCCCGCTCGCCCCACCCCTGCCCAGCGCCCTGGCAACCCGGGACGCTGTGCTGCTGCCAGGTTTCAGTCTCCCTTCTCATTTTCTCTTGTCCTCCCGCTCTTCTTTCTCCTGCTGTGTTTTTGTCATCAATCGTTGGATGGCGAGAGAAACCAGCTCAGAACTACACCTCTCCCTCCCCATAAATACGCGTGCGCTTTTGCAGGACCTCGCTCCGTCCCTCTCTCCCCCTAACTCCGTAGGGTCTGGAGGCAAAGGACTCCCTTTTCATCCAGAAACCAACGTCAGCCTCCCAGTTTGCCAACTGCATTCAGCACGCCCGCACCTACTGAAGCCGACTCCTTGTCAGTTCAGCTTTCTTCCAGTTAATCGTATTAAATGCTAAGCACCTCCTTCACCTTTTAGGGCTCCACTACCGCCCACATTAAAAAAAAATCCAACGCGCAAGACAGTGTGAATCCCAGAAAGAAAATGTGCGTGTGCCACTCAGTCTTGAGTGCGTGCATGCGTGCTCATCGCCTGTCTCAGCCTGTCCGGGTCCTGCACATGTGGCTGCGAGTGGCAGGGCAGACGGACGCCTCAAACTTCCCCGCCCGGCGGAGGCTGGGCCCTCCCGCGCTCACCTGTCCGCGTCCAGGTGACCGGCGAACAGCCCTCTCGGCCGCGTTCCAGGACACCTGGCCGGGGCAGGACGCCTGCCAGGGAACCACAGGGCGCCCTCTCCCGTGCCTTTGCTCGCTAGCCCTCCTTCGCTGGGGGGTGTCGTGGTTTTGTCTCTGTACCCCTTCCCCCCAAAACAACGGGACCGCCCTTTTGCACCGCGCCTTACCTCAAACAGGGGACCGATCCTGTTCTTCTCCAGGTAAGCCTGGATCCGGGTTTGCTGACGAGACGCCATGGAGAGACCGATGGGGCCGCGGGGCGAGTGCGGGGAGACCGCGCGGCCGTGCGCCTCCGCGGGGCGCAACCCTGCTGTTCCCCGGGCTGGGGCCGGGGCCGGGCCGGGAGCTCCGGGGCCCGGGCTGCCTCTGCGCGGTCGGCGCGGCGCGGCCGCGGGCGTGGGCGGCAGACCCGGGCGCCGCGCGCGCGTGGGGCGCCGCGAGCCAGAAGCCTGGGCGCAGCGCCGCCAACTCACACAACTCCGAGGCGAGGGGAGAACTCTTTCACCGCGTCCTCCTCCTCGCGCCCGCCCCCGCCGCTCGCCGCAGCGCCGGGCTCTGAGGGGAAACGTGAGGCAGAGGCTCCGCTCTCCTCCGGGCTGCAGCGGCGGGCACAGGGGGCGGGAGGCTAGCCGCGGAGGTGCCGCTCCGCCTAGAGCCGCGCCGAGGGGCGCACGCGGGCGCACGGGGGCCGCGGGGCTCGAACTCGCCGCCGGCGGGTGTGCACCGGCGCGCGCGCGCGCGTGCGCGTGTGTGTGTGTGTCCGTGCGCGCGCGACTGTGTGTGCCCCCGCTCCCGGGTTACGGGAACAGACAGCCCGGGCTGCTCCCCGAGGCCGCGCTCCTTCCAGCAGCCGCTCCCTAGCGACAGCGCCGCTTTAAAAGCCAATGGTGAAGGTGCTTCTTCCAAAGTGCACATAAATCTGGCGCTTGTTGGCTACCCCTTGGCAGCTACTTCTGCGGTTCCAAAGAGGATCGTCTGAGCCTCTGCTTGGCACCGTCTGCTCTTCCTACGCTAACTCGGGGTCTGAGAAGGGCAGAGATGTGAGAAGGTGCATGGGTCTAAGGGTTTGCAGAGAAAAGAAGTTGCCTTTCTTTAAATAATCTGGTTTGGCCTGGAGCAAGTCAACGGGCGAATGCAGGCGGAGAACCCACCTGAAAACTCCCAAAGTGCAGGCGCCCGGAGGCTGGGAACACCCTTTCAGCGTCTGATTGGGAGAAAAGAAAAAAAGAGAACCAGCCCTCCCCTTCCAAGTTTGCCTTCCTAACCCACGCCTTGAATTATATCTATATGCCTATCGCTGCCTCTCAGATACTACACTAGCCCACTTAATGTTTCCTCTAGATACTTCGTGAGCTCCTCAAATTTAGCCGATTCCTTTCTTATTATGCAGGGATTTCCCAATTGAAGAATTACAGATAGCACACATTTCTTCACAGAGCTCCCTTGGGAAATAAAAAAACGAAGGTCCCAATGACTATTTCCCTGGCTCCTGACCACGATGTGCTGCCAAAACCAGATGTATGTTCGTAAATATGACTGTTTAGAATGATGGAAATGGTTTTCCTTAAAGCAGACTGCAACAGTATATAGATTTTTTTTTCTTTCTACACTGTGTTCTGGATTTCTGTAATTCATAATTTCTTTATTGGTGCCCATGCCTTTCTTCTGTTTGTTTTTTTTTTAAAATGATATGTGGAAACGTATAATAGTTAAGAATGAAATATTCCAGAACCATCCCTGAAAAACTGAAAGGACCATGATCTGGGGTGGAAAAATGTCGAAGGTACTACTTTTACAGTCAGACTCAGTTGATCTGCTCAGGGAGAAGTAAACTGAATTAACAGTGAATTAACAGGTGCCCAGGCTTCTTGTCACATGTTTTCCACTGTGGTTCAAAGGTACACTTACTTAGATATTTTTAATATGCTCAAGAGAAATTAAATGTACAGAGTGAATGCCAATATTTCCATTTGCCAAAAGGTATGGTGTAGAGCCATAAAGAAGGCCATTTACTACCCAGCTAAAAAGCCTAATTTTATTGTTTGTGGAGGGTTTTATTTGTTTGTTTGTTTGTTTTTGAGACAGGGCCTCCCTCTGTTGCCCAGGCTAGAGTACAGTGGTGTTAACATAACTCACTTCAACCTCAGACTCCTGGCTCAAGCGATCCTCCTGCCCCAGCCTTCCCAGTAGCTGGGGCTGCAGGTGTACACCACACCCAGCTCATTTTTTTTTTGTAGAGATGAGGGTCTCACTATGTTACCCATACTGGTCTCAAACTCATGGCCTCAA
The DNA here is from genome assembly GCA_008750895.1 of Mirza zaza. Taxonomy (NCBI): domain Eukaryota; kingdom Metazoa; phylum Chordata; class Mammalia; order Primates; family Cheirogaleidae; genus Mirza; species Mirza zaza. The sequence continues at coordinate 103,001 of VSMD01124730.1, forward strand.
GCAGTCCTCCCTCCTCAGCCTCCCAAAATACTATGATATGAGCCATAGCACCCGATCAAGCCTAAATTTCTGATAGCACATAGTACTAGAAAATCAGAATGGTACCTTTCTGAAATCAATAGACTTTGGCCTCTAAGAGTCATGAAGAGGATGCTCCTTTAAATCAGGTCATTAACATACATATTAAGTCATCACCATGCTCAGAGCATGGCACCTAGGACCTTCAATAGAAGAGACAAAGCTTCATCTGGCAAAATATTTCTATATTAAAGAGAGAATCATAAAGATATACATACCTACTGATGGATGTTAAAACATTGAACATCCCAAAATTGCATATTTAAAATTCAGGAAATATTTTCAAAGTTTTTCAAGGCCTATATCAAATGCACAAAGCATTTCTTGGTTCTTTTCACTTATCCCCAAATCTGACTTCATTACTCCAGTAAATATTTATTGTACAGTCTGCCCATGGCAGACATTACATTAAGACTGAGAATTTAGAGGTGAAAGGCTTTGTCTTTGTCCTTACGTATTCTGTCTGGCTGAGGACATTGGCATATATACAAATAATGGCATTAGAATGTGTTATATATCTCTATATTTAGAGATCTAAAACATGCTGTGAATGTACTGATAATGGAACAATTACTTGTGCCTGGTATCCTCAAGGAACACTTCATAAAGGAGATGGTATTTGAGTAAAATGTCAAAGAAAGAGTAAAATTGTAAAGTTTTCCAGATGCAATCGGTGGAGCTAGGACAGGGATAATGTTTCAAGCTTTGGCATTTAAAAAATAGCATGTGCAAAGGCACAGAGACACAAAACAGGCTGGTAGATATAGAGGTGTATGGTGTTTATGGAGGATTATTATCATGCGAAGTTAAAAATGTAAGCCGAGTTCAGCTCACTGAAAGTCGTAAGTGCCTTGTTAAGGAATATAGACTTACATCTTGTGGACAATGAGAAGTGACTTTTGGGTTACAGAATCCATGACAAATGATGAGGGTCAGTGTTAGGACTGGGCCTGGGGGATGAAAGGATGGGATGTTTCAAGGCATAGTTAGGTACTCACGTGTTGATTAGCTAGATGTAGATGAAGCCAGAAGAGGAAACCAAGGGTGGCACTCTGATTTCTGAGATGAAGCTTACGAGATGATAGATTATTTGCTCAAGTCACCCAGTGTATCACTGTAGGGCCAGGTTTTAATTCGGGTTTTTCTAGCTCTGAAGCTGAAGCTATTGCCACTCTCTACCCTGCAACCTGGAAATGAATTAAGAATTGAGCTTATAGATATTAGCATTCTTTCTTGGGAAGATCTATGTCTCGTGACCTGGCTCATAGCAGGCACTTCATAGATAGCAGTTGATTGAGTGAATTATATTCTAGTAGATCAGTTCAATCCAGCTATGTTCTTCTAGGCTATACTTTGCCTCCGACTCCTAGCATTTATACTGTTTTGTTTTATTTAGTTAACTGCATGTATATTTTGGTCCCTCTTTTAAACTTGCAAACTCTCTAAAATCATGTACTGTATCTTAATAATTTTCTTTCACTTTATAGCAGGAAACATAGTATATGTTCATATAGTATATTCTTCATTTTATAGTGCATCTACATCTTTAATTAAGATCGTATAGCTGTATGTTTTAAGAATTTCTGCCATTTAGGTCCTTTAAGATTGACTGAAAAGTAACCACTGTCTTGGATTGAATTTACCAGCTTTCTTCTGCACACATAACATGGTATGTTTATGAGCCTTTTCCCATTCTTGGCTTGCGTACAGCATGAAAAGGCCATTTTCAGCAAAACTGTTTTGACCTCATTGTGTTATAAGAGTGCCTGTCAGCATAATTTACAAATATACAGAATCCAATTTATAGAATGCACTAAATCCCTTGCCCAACTTCATTTGTAAAACACCTTGCACAGCTCCTTAAATAAATGATTTTTAGTGAGAGATGAGAGAACAATGGTAAAGTCCAGTTGACCCAGTTACGAAGTATTAGCAATGTAATCCCTTGAAATTAATTAAATCTTGAATTCAGAGAGGAGAGAAGTTCTATATAGGTTTCTTGAATTTAGTTTTCTAGCCCTGAAGCATACCTGCCCCCTCTTGTATCTCTTTTGTCTTGCCACTTTGTAACAAACACATACAAATACCTTTCCTAGAACCGCACATAGGAGTAATCTGGTCATTAAAGATGAATGAGCAAATAGACTTAGTTTTCTTCGTTTCTTCCTGAACTGCTGCTCACGACTAATGCAAATGAGCACAAATACAGCATTCACTATGTACTAAGTACTGGTACGAGCACTTTATACACCGCCCTAACTCAGTTAATCCTCAAAACAATGTCATGGGGTAGATACTACCATTGTCCTCATTTTATCAGGTTAGGAAACTGAAGTTTTCAGTGGGTAAGTAAAGGTCAAGGTCATAGCTAGTAAGTAGCAGAGTCTGTATTTGAACCCCAGTGGTACATTAAACATCCAAAGCCCTGACTACCAAGGTTCTAGGAGTACCACTTCCCTTTGGTTTGAATTCTTTCTAACCAGAGGGAATTTGATGACTAACTGGACTTCCCATCCTTTCCCCCAGGGAAAGGATGTAGCCTGGGGGGCAGATACCAGAGTAATTTTCTGGCTCCATCCTAAATGAATATGTTCTCTCATGTGAGTTTGTATAATGGCTAATCAATCACATTGGGACCAACTGATTCTAACTGTGCTGAAAACTTCAGGAGGGGATGGGTATATATAAACACAACTAGTAAGATGTGCAAAGTTTGGGGGATGGACACACTTTTAGCTCTGACTCGAGGGGGGAGAGGGGTTATGGGCAGTATACATAACCTTAACACTTGTACTCCCATAATATGCTAAAAATAAAATAAAATAAAATAAAAAATAAAAACATCAACTTACTGGACCTACTAAATGGAGAACTGAAGTGGTGCCACCAGCTTGTGAAATCCCACCATTCAGCCTTCTCAAGTGACATTTCTATCCTTAGAATTTCCACAATTAAGAATTAGGTTTTAATATTTAATTTTTAATATGTGAGATATATATAAGAAATCTCCATCTAAAATAATTTGTGGATAAATTTTTAGAATGTGTTTATTTACATTAAGTCATGAATCATTTAAAGGAAATCCATAGGTATCAGACCATGTAGATGCCCTTGATATTTATTGTCAATAAACTCTGTTAATCCTGATAGGCTTTTTGCTTATAATTTCCAAAAGGATAGTATCTTGATTTTTCATCCTAATAAGTGAGAGTCTTTGTCAGGAAGGAAAAATTTAAAAAAAGAAGCTTAAGCAATGAAAGTTGTTCTAGGGTGTAACATGATACTGAATTTATTTAAAGGAAGGAGAAAATAAGAGCAACTAAGCACACAAAAGATGACGTGGTAAGGCAAAACAATTCTACTTGGTGTGCACCCTGGGGAGCCAGGCACTCTGCCTAGGACAGGATGTACCATTGCTCCAGTGTAACTATCAGGAAATAAGCAACATGGGACCTATTTCTCAGATGTGCATCTCTGTAAATGCCAGCTAATGCTCAGTCATAAGGAAGGACATCACAACAACCCCAGCACTAAGAGTTAAAGGTACTTTTTAACAGAACTAATAATGGAACCACCATTGCCTAGAAAGAATTTAATTTTATAAAATAACATAAAAGGATGATTTGGCTCTCTGCCAGAATACTTTGGCTAGTGTAGTACTCAAGGTTGTTAACAAATTTTCTTCTTCCAAAGCAGATGCTAGCCCATTTCCTATGTATAGTAGCCATTCCCCACCCCTCAGATGGTTTTGGTCCTGGGAGACAGAATTTTGTGATGTCTAAGGATAAGCTAACTTTCCACAAACATCAGAGAATCACATTAACGTATATTGGCCACAAAAGATTCATGATGGATTCGTAAAACCCAGAAACTAAACTTATTAAATTTGTCTAGAAGGATTAGGAAACCAAAAATTCAATGAGTGAAAGAATGAGTGGAGAGGTGGAAGAATAAATGAATTAAAGAAAGAATGAATAAATAAAATGCTGGTAATTCATTAGATAACTCTGAGACCTATCCAATAATCAGGTTCTCAGTCATTTATATTTAAATTCTCTTTTATATGCATAACAAAGTCTGAATTTGTTTAATAAGATATTCTTCTAAGTATTTATAAAGTATTTAAATGTAGTATTTTAGTAAGATAACATTGATTCGCCTTTATATGTTTCTCTCCACCTCTCCTCTTCAATTTGTCACTTTTCTTTCTCTTGTACTTTCTTTCTTTTCTCTTCTTTTTTTGTTTTTTGTTTTTTTTTCCTTTAAAGGAGGTTTTATTCATCTTGCAGCCTGGGCATGAAACACTTGTACACAGTTGTCAGTGAAAATCAATTGACTGGAACTGATACAAATGTTTTCTGCTACAACCACTTTCTAAAACATATTCTAAGATCCTTTGTCTGTAAATGTTTGCCCTTGATACTTCATATATCCCTGGGCACATTTTTATAGCAAATCATTGCCAACAAACCCAAATTTCATATATCTTAGGATAATTATTTTTTACTCTGAACATATACTCTCTCATATGATGTAATTTGCCAAAAATAGTATCAAAAGAAAAACTTTTTTTCTTTTCATTTCATTATCTTTAATAAAATGACATTGTATCAAAGACTTGTCTTTAATAAAGGAATGACCATAAGGATATTTCAGAATTCAAATAAGAAACAAGGAAATTTTGTCAATCTTCTACATTTCACTGATAATTTCAAACTAGTGTCTCTCCAGTGAGAAATAAAATTAGGCAGCAATACCATGTTGGCACCTCATGAAATAAAATGTGCAAAACTAAATTTTTCTAAAGTGTGTTCTTTCTGCTCCCCAGAATAAATGGTCTTTCTTTATATTTGTTCAATACTTCCACTGTTACCAACACATTTCAGTGCTCTTCGATATTTTTATCTCCCTTGGAGTGCAATTTTCTCAAAGGCAGTTGAACTTGATTTGCTGTCAAATGTGAGATTGAGTTATGGGGTCAACTACTTGCCATCGACTGTGTGACTCGTGATCACCCGTCGTTACCACTCTGCATTTTACCAGATGAGAAAACTGAGGTCGATAGCTGCTCAATCACATACCAAACTAGTTGGTGGAAAAGCCAAAATCAAATCCAAGTCTGTCTGATTCTAAAGCATGTGTTCTTTGATTTTAGTACACAGGACCAATTTCAATTGTTATTGTTTTGATACTGTTTAAAAAAGATTACTCATGACACTTGTCAAAACATAAGGCTCACTTTACTCAGGACTATGGAGATAGGTATGGGGATTACTATTATGGGGTTTTGCTGTAAGGGGTAGAGATTGGGCTCAACTCCAAATACAACAAGGAAAAGTGACAATTCATAGTCAAGGAGCAGGATGGGGGTCATTGGAAAAAAATTAGTAAGAGGAAACCTTAGGGAAGATTGTGGCCAAAACTTATCTTAGCAGGATTCTTGCTAAAATTTGTGATGCACAAAGATGGACAAAGAAGTCCAAAAGTTGAGGCGTAGTTGGGAAGAGGATTCAGAGGAGCCTGACTAAAGTATTGCCAAGGAGATACTTTGTCAATACCTAGTACTACCTCAATTTCTTCTATTATTTTTGTAATGTTTTTGTATTCAAAGCTATTTCTATCTAGAGAATATTCAATAATGTCATTAAATGTATTTGTAATGCAACTGATCAATCTCATATGTTTCAACAATGTGAAAAACTGTGTGTTTTCACGTTGTGATATAATTTTTTTGGTAATTTCTCACCAACATTTTTTTAGAATACAAGAGGTAATACTTGAGAATTACATAAATGTATGGACTCTGGAATGTGATGTTTTAGCATCTTAAGAACCTTTCTGGCTGTGGAAAGACTGCCCCTCCCAAGACTAGTCAGTTCTTAGAGACAGCAGAGGGCTCTGGGAGCATGTCTTTGATATACAGAATAGCCCATCCAGAGCCACACTTGTTCTATCTGGCCTGTGTACCCCAGGAGACAATATTCCTTTGCCTAATCTTTCCAGGGTCAGGTGCCAGGCAACTAGAGCCTACCCATATTGATGAGCTCCTGCTGAAAGTATTCAAACTAGCCAATCCTATACTGTTCAGCCTGCCCTGCCTTGCCTTTCTCTGAGAAGCTCCAATACAAGCCGTGGTCTAGCACCCTTCCTTCCTCCTGATCCCTGCATCCTGACACCTCAAGGCTTCCCCATGTGGCCTGCATGACATGCTGGTCTCCTGTTTCTAGGGCCTGTGAGTATAATAAACTTTTGTTTTCCTGAGCTTCTCCTTCTCCTCTTGTGGCCACACGTGACTAACCATCGCATAAAAGAACATAGGATAGAATTCCACAGATTTGAATCCTAGTTCTAGTACATAACAACTTCTGAATTTTGGCAAGTTGCTCTCTAAACTTCATTTCCTTCAGACAGAAAATTAAATAATATTAATGGGCCTATATTGTAGGGTTGTTGTGAGGTTTACATGAGAATATGTCAAGCACTTAGCTCAATACCTGCCAAGGAGAAAGTGCTCAATAAATACTGTGTCATTGTTGACTACACTGGAAGATATTTCAGAGGTCATTATAGTTCTTCCTCCTCTTCTTTCCCATTTTACAGGTAAGCAAAGTCTGGCCAAAAAAAAAAAAAAAAAAAAGCCAGCCTAACTCCATCAATTGTCTTATCTCTCAGTCTAAAATAGCTCGCATTCTGCTATTCTGCCACTTAAGAAAAATTGGAGATTTAAATGACCAATTGAGTAAAAGGTTAGTACTTAATAATTTAATAAACCTCAAATGCCAATATTAAAAACAATACAAGAGGGAATACAGATAAAAACTAACTTGAAAGCAATTCTTGACAGCCTAATACATTTAAAATTTTATTTGATGATATATATTTGTTTCCAAACTCAAGAAAAAGATAATAGTATAAAACAAGCTTCTTAATACCCGATATTGATGAATTTGATTTTCAATATGTATGAATTATATTTTAAAAAAGCAACTAACAGAACTTTGGGAGGTTTAATGAAGTTTTTTCTCCAGCCAAAACTTCTGAGATCTGAAGCATCCTTGGTTGTTGGTAATCCTGCATAAGTTGGTGCATATTCTAAAAAGAAGCACCTTTATGCTTTGATAAGAAACCGTCATAAGCTTTCATATTGTTAATTCTCAAGACCATGTTTCAGTGTCAGACCAGTCTTGGCACTTCTTTTGGTTCCTGGAAGAGACTCCAGAGCTCTAGTTTTCTTTCTTTTCTTTCTTTTTGCTAATGGTCACCATTTACTCTCTCTCCCTTTCAGCTCTTCTCAGACAGTGGCTGTAGGGCAGTGTGTGGTTTTCTGCAACTTGTTCTTTCTTTACTATTTCTAAGGGAAAAAGATATAAGCTCTTTTATTTTACTACTTTACCACTAATCATAAGAAAGAAAAAATCTGGGAGAAACACAGACTTAAAATGATATGTTACCACTTCTGTTCAACATTGTATGAGAGGTTGTAGCCAGGGAAATTAGGCAAGAAAAGGGAGCAAAAATCATCCTGATTAGAAACGAAGAAGTAAATCTGCCTCTGTTTGCTAATTACATAATCCTGTATATATATAAAATTCTAAGGAATCCACACAAAAAACTTTGGGAACTATTAATAATAAACGAGTTTAGAAAAGTTGCAGGATACAAGATCAATATATCAAAAACAATAGTATCTCTATACATTTTCAATGAACAATACAAAATGAAATTGACAAAACAATTCTATTTACAATAACATCAAAAAAAGCAAAACACTTAGAAATATATTTAACAAAAGTAGTATAAAGTTTATTCTCTAAAAACTACAAAACCCTGGTGAAAGAAATTATAGAAGACCTAAATAAAATGAAAGAAACTGTGTGTTCATAGATTGGAAGAGCTAATATTAGTAAGATGGCAATACTTTCCAAATCGCTCTACAGATTTAATACCATTCTCATAAGAATTCCAACTGGATTCTTTGCAAAAATTGGCCAGCTGATCCTAAAATCACATGGAAATACAAGAGACCCAGAATAACTAAAACAGTCTTGAAAAAAAAGAAAAAAATTAGAAGACTCACACTTCCAATTTCAAAACTTAGTACAAAGCTCTTCAGCAATGAAAACTGGAACTAGCATAAGGATAGACATATATACCAATGGAATAGAATCGAGAGTCCAGAAATAAAGCCTCACATATATGGTCAAATATTTTTAGATAAGGATGTCAAGACAATTCAACAGAGAAAGAATGGTATTTTCATCAAATTGTGCTGGGACAACTGGAAATCCACATGTAAAATAATGAAGTTGAAACTCTACAATGTATACAAAAATCAACTCAGAACAAAGACTTAAATCTAAGAGCCAAAATTATACAACCTTTATAAGAAAACGCAGATGTATACCTTGGTGACACTGGATTAAGTAATGTTTTCTTAGATATGATGTCAAAAGCATAAACAATAAAATAATAGGTAAATTAGATACCATTTTTCAATACAAAGAACACAATTAAGAAAGTGAAAAGACAATCCATAGATTAGGAGAAAATGTTTTCAAATCATATATCTTATAAGGGACTTGTATCTAGAGTATATAGAGAAATCTTACAACTCAATAATAAAAATGACAAGTAGCCCAATTAAAAAAATGGGCAAAGTTGCTGAATAGACATTTCTTCAAAGAAAATATTCAAATGGCCAGTAAGCACATAAAGAGATGAATAATGTCACTATCCATCAGGGAAATGTAGATGAAAACCACAATGAAATACCTCTTCACACCCACTAGGATGCTATACATAATAAAAACAACAATAACAAGTGTTAAAAGGATGTCCAAAAATTAGAACTCTCATAAACTGCTGGTAGGTATGTAAAATGGTGCAGCCATTTTTAAAAACAGTCTGGCAGTTTCTTAAAAGGTTAACTACAGAGTTATCATATAAGCCAGCAATTTCACTCCTAAGTTTATACCCAAGGGAAATGAAAATGCATAACCACACAAAAACTTAAACATGAATGTTTGTAGCAAAAATATTCATAATAGCTTAAAAAGAAAAAGGAAATAATCCAAATACCCAAATATCCATCACCTGATGAAAGAAGAAACAAAATGTAGTATGTCCATACAATGTAATATTATTTGATGATAAAAAGGAACTGTAGTACTAATACATGCTACAACATGGATGAGCCTTGAGAACATTATACCCAGTGGAAGAAACCAGTAAGAAACCAGTCACAAAATATCATGTATGATATACTTCCATTGATATGAAATAACCACAGCGGGCAAGTCTATAGAGACTGAAAGTAGATTAGCGGTTTCCTAGGACTGGCAGGAAAGCAGCACGTGGCAGGAGGAACAAGGTGGAGGAATAGGAAGTCACTCCTAATAGGTATGAGGTTTCTTTCTAGTGTGATAAAAATGTTCTAAAATGTATTGCGCTAATGGTTGCACAACTCTGTGAATGCACTAAAAAAGATTCAGTTGTACACTTTAAATAGGTATATTGTTTGGTATCTAAATTATATCTAATAAAGATGTTATTTTAAGAATTAACAATAATTGTTAAATTTTGTTGGTCCCAAGACCCTCTTGGATCTTGTTTTTGCAAATTGTTTGTGACAGCAAAAAAAATGTTGCTACAACACACACACACACACCCACGGTTATAAACAGATCCTAAAAAGAAGCCTTTATTTGGTGAGAAGCCTAATGGGATAAAAATGCAAGTTTAAAAGCCAAAAAAAAAAAAAAAAAAAGTAAACGACTTTGCATTAGTTTAGAGCTATGTGCCATCTGTGTGGCTTCAGGAAATGAGACACTGGGCAAGGCCAGGAAGGCAAAGACGCAGTGTGGACAGAAAGAATTATAGCTACAGCGAGTTGATTTGAGTTCTGGTGAAATAGATAAGATTGCATAGAGTTTTATGCAATTTTTGCCTTATGTTACTTCCCCCCATACTCAGGGAAATATTCAGTCAAACTCTCCTTCGATCTTACTTACAGTGCTACCTGTTTTGAGGGTCTGTCCACATGCAGGATGAGAGCTGGGCCAAAGCGAAACCAATCACATCTGGAGTGCGGGTGTAGCCTTCATTTTTGAGAGGAGTAATAAGAAGTGTTTTGTTTGTTTCTTTTTTTTCTTCCTTTCGTGCGGTTAAGGATTACAATTTTTAAAACACCCTTTCTGATCCTCTACATTTCAGCACTTAGGCTTTGTTGGGGGTCAGAAAACAATACCCCAAAGTAAGGAGCTTTAAAATGATGAATTCTTTGAGCCAAAGGACATTGGAAGGCCTCAGAAGCAACCTCAGAACTAAGATCTCTCTGACATTCTTCTGCCCTCCTGTCTCTCACTCTTAATGTCTCACTGGAGACAAGTCATAGAAACCAAAATTTCTCTTCGCCAGGGTGGGACATTGAATTTAGAACCCCCCTTCCCCAAAATCAGCTATAAAAACTAGAAATATCATTCTAATCTAACTCTACCTTTCTGTCAAGGAGCTGGCCATAAAGAAATCCTCTGACCTACACTTGTCCAATAATAGGTCATAAGACCCTTGCTCCAGAGAGTTCCTGCCCTATAAGAGGAAGAAGGCCTCTGCCATACAGAGGCCAAGAAGAATTGGAACAGACAGGCCTTGCTAGGATTTCCCAGCCTCATTCTGCTAGCCTTAGATCATGCCCTTTTTGTCCATACCCTTTTCTACGTGGCTGTCTATTCTTCATCAAACCTAAGCATAAAAATAGCTAGATTCCCCTTTATTTGGGGATCTTCATTCTGAAGGCAACCTTGTCACATGCAACTTTGATTAAATACATTTGTTATACTTTTCTCTTATTAACTTGCCTTTTGTTATAGGAGTGTTAGCCATGACACTTATGGGGAATAAGGAAAGCGATCACACCCTCTCCACCCCTACAGCTTAATGCTGCAAAGATTCTGCAACTCGTCTTTTTTTTTCCCCACAAAAGTAAAGATTTTGAGAATTATCCCTGATGATACATGTCTCTGGTACATTGATTTTCACTTCTCTGCATATTCCATTGTATGATGATAGCACAATTCATTTATCCATTCTCCTGTTCCAACTTATTACTAATGCAAACAATGTTGCCATATAATTCTTGCTCATGTCTAATTTTTTCATGACCTTGAATTTCTCCAGGGTATACATCTTGCAAAGGAATTGCTTGGTCTTAAGCATGCACATATTCAAATTCGTAAGACATTGTCACATTGCTCTTCAAAGTGGTTGTATAAATTTATAATTCTTCCCACAACTCTTAAGAGTTCCTGTAGCCTGAATCTTCACTCATACTGAAAAGTAGCATATGTGGTCCCAGTTCTTCCCCTCCCTACACTGGTATTAAATTTCAGTGCCTGTATCTCTTAAAGCAATAAATATCCGAGGGCAGACACAATGTCAGCTCTGCAGTTCATTGTTCTGATTGTTGGTTTCTTCCTCATTTCTGGCCCAAGGCAATTTCCCAGCCTTTCTTAACAGTTCAGCCATGCATTTATAAGGATGTTAGTTATAATTTATTGAGCAATTCCTAGTGTTTGTAGCTGCAGGGTTTTCAAGTTATCTGTACGGCCAAACCTTTAAATCCTTGACACTGTTTTCAGCAAGCTGACCAATCTTTAAACACTCTCCAGATGTTGAATAGCATAAAGAAAAAGAAAGTAAGTGAAATCAATTTAGCAACTACAATGAGCTGTTAAACACTTTTCCCATGTATTCTTTAGCCACCAGAGCAGCAGCATAGCGTAACAATTAATGGTACCTCGCAGACAGATTGTCTGGGTTTGAATCCCAACTCTGTGTGAGCTGAGAAAACTTACCTACCTCAACTCTCTGGGCCTCAGTTTCTTCATATGTAAGATGAAGACGATGATAATAGTACCTATCCTATAGGGTTGATATATAGATTCAATAAAATTGCTTAGAATTGTATCCGACATACCACGTGTGCTAGGTAATCATTTGATAAATGACTAAAATGGAATCATAAATATTAGGCATATATTTTTGTATTGCCTGTGACTGTGACTTTTAATAATGATCTTTCCTTCAATCCCCAGCTCAGACTATCTAAGATTGGCAGCATCACTGCACTACTTTTCATGCGTAATGATTCTTTTACCTAAAAGCATCTCTGTGTGCCAGAACAGGAATCCCCAACCTATGGTGAGTTGTATAATTATTTCACTATATATTATAATATAATGATAAAATAAAGTGCACAATAAATGTAGAGCACTTGAATCATCCCCAAACCACCATCCCCCTCACCTCCCCTGCTCCCATCTATGGAAAAACTGTCTTCCTTGAAAATGGTCCCTGGTTCCAAAAAGGTTGGGGCCCACTTCTCCAGAATATAAGCAAAATAGGTGGTGTCCAGTGTGGCCTAGAATTGCCTGCTCAACCAAGTGTTGTACAGGGCAAGAATCAAGGGCATTGAGATGATATGGTAGAGAAGTGAATAAATATGAGGAAGAAGGACAAGAAAAACGCAGACACATTCTTCTCCCAACCTGGGAGGCATCCAGAGCCCGGGTGGCAGGATGCACTCCCTCTTGCCTCCCTCCTCCGCACCACACAGCTGTGGCACACACCTGACTGCTCTCCACATATGCCCCTCAACTTTTCTACGAGCCAAGAGACAATGTGGGCAAAATATTGCAAAAGGCTTTCTTTTAGTCTGGAGTAGACAACTTCCATGTCTGAGGATGTCCAGGCTGTGAGAAACCCATGTCTCAGGATTTGACCATTTATAAGAATGAAACATTAGGAAAAAATCCATATGACACTATCTATCGAGCTATTATATTATTATATTATATTATATTATGTCAGGTGTTGTCATTATCCTCTTCACACCCTTTCATGCCATACACGTTTCCAATATTTTGTACTTTGTAAACATACCATACAGTTTATTTAAATTGAAATAAGCTAATTAAGGTTCACGGCACAGCCCATACAGCACACCTGATCATAATGCCTCACAATATATGAATTTGGATATAACACAATCACCAATGATTTCCACTCTCTGCCAGGGCCCATTCTCAAACAAGGGTGGCCAAATTCAGTTCTCCTCTGGGAGATGTGGGGGATGAAGTGTTTACCTCGTGACCATTTTGGACTTTGTCATGCATAGAGAGACTTGCATTCTGCTAGTAATATGCTGTTAATTTTTCACATATCTCATAAAAGTCATTTTCTTTCTTTTCTTCCACACTATAACTGGAAAACTGACAGGAAAATTTTGGTTGCAACATTTTCCTTGGCTAAACTTTTGAAACTCACTTATAGTTTTACAGGCTGGTGGGGGGTGTTACTCTATTTGTTAATGAAGAGAAAAAAGGAAACTTTTACCAAAACAGGTTTGATTTATGTGGTAGACCTATCAAACACCTTTTCTGCAGTGTTCCTACCACGCAGCATTGAGGATTCAGAAATACTTGGTTTCACTCTTATTCTAGGAACACAAGAACATTGTATTTCCTGGCCCTTTTAAATTAGGTGTGGTTATATGACTAATTCTGGCCAGTGGTTTGTGGTAGGATATGCGATGTGTTGATTCCAGGATGGAACATTTAATTGTAGGAATAAGACCCTTGAATTCTGTTCTTATCTGTAATGGTGATTGTGGGTGGACAAGTGAAGGTACAACCTCCTTCATCTGCACCCCTGAAGGAGTAAATGGGTGGGGAGTGCTCACCCATTCCCTGTAGATATGTAGATTATATGAAAAAAAAAAAACAACAAAAGATTGGGGCTGTTTGTTACCACAGCATTACTTAGCCTATCCTGGTTGATAATCACACTAGCTCACACATATGAGAAATATCTTCCCCATGGTATTGACTTGCTGGAGTGAAAAATAGTACTCCACACGTGAATCCCAAAACCTGGATTATATTCCTAGGTGTGCCACTTATTACCTATGCTGCCTTGAGCAATTTAAAAGTTCATCGATGATATTGTTGATCCTCTACTATGTCCCAGGTGTGTCTTTGTCTGTATTTCTCTGTGCCTCACTTTTAGTAACTATAAAATTAGAAAATTGACTAGATTTTTAATTTTGTGATTTCAGCATTGAATATTACTGTTTTGTGCTCAGATGTGTTTTCCAGTGCCACCTCGGCTCCAAGTGTCCTTTTTTCTACTCCTTTCTTCTGGGCGAAGATGGTACAGTTACGTAATTTTGGAAGAGGTTTTTGTGGTGACCTGAGAAAAGGCTAGAACTAGGGTCAGCAAGCTATGTCCCTTGGGCTAAACCCAAGTTTTACTGGAAGGCAGCCATGCCCATTTATTTATGTATTCTATATGGCTGTTTTAGCTCTACATCTTTAGAGTTGAGTAATTGCAAAAGAGATTGAATGACTCACAAAGTCTAAGATAGAGGATAGATAGCTAGCTACATAGAATAGGTAGGGTAGGGTAGGAAAGAGATAGACCTACCTAAAATATGGCCCTTTGCAGGAAAAATTTGCTGACTGATAGCCTGGAAACATTTCATGTGTTTTCTCTAATTTCTTATTTATCTCCTATTATCTCTATAACTTTCTAGCAACTGATGTTGCTTTGCTAAGGTAGCCAAAGACCTCCTAATTAAGCCTAATAAACATCTTTCAATCCTTTCAAGAAGATATCTGCAAAAGATAAAAGATACATGGGTTTATGGCTAGAAAAAGACACAACGTTAACAGTCTTTTTAATTCTTTTTAATTTTCAAAATAAAATAATTCTAAACGCAAATATAAATGTATTTAAATTTAAATTTAATTTAATAATTGAAATATAAAACATTTTAAAATAAAGAATTAACTTTTAAGATGAAAGAATTTTAAAGAGGAGGGAATAATCCTAGCAGAATAATAGCAAAACACACCAAAAGAATCCAAAAGAAGAGAAAGAAGAGTTTGATTATGAGGAACTGCTGGGATCTCAGTTTGACACCATAGAAGGGCATTGCCAAGGAGAATAGCAGTAAATTATTTAGGAAATATGTGCTCAGGGTAGAGCACATATAGCATCGTATGTCAAGGTAAGAGGGTTAGACTTTATTTTGTAGGCAATGGGACAGAAGTGATGTTTTTGAGCTTGAAGTGACCTACCCAGGCTGGTGTTTTATGTAAACCAAGCCTGGGACAACTGACACCCCTAACTTATTTTGTTAGATTTATACATAACATAGCACTTTTTAAAAGTCATTTCTTCTAAATAAATCCAATGTTCCATAAAAATCTCCCCTACATTTATTTGGACTTTTCATATTTCCACTACCCTCAAGTACATTCCTCTAGGAGAAAGAGCTCTAGAAAATATCATTGAATTTTCTTATATAAAAAAAAATCAGAAAATGCACATTGTTTCACTTAAAATTTATACTCACACATTTCTAATAGGTTTAACTTTTCCATAGAAAAAAATTTTAAATTATTATATTTTATAACATGAATTTGAGCTAGAGGAATGAATTTTTTCAACAAATAGAGTCATCTGAGTGATACCAATTTTTAAGATCACTGCATATTAAATTTTATTTTCTTATTTATTTATTTAAAAAATCAAATAATTGTATAAGACTTACAATAAAAAAGAAAAAAACAGCTGTACTCCAGTTCTTTCTTCACCATTGATCTGTGCTCTCCAGAGGAAATGATGTTCAAGTCATTTTCTTCTGATATTTATCATCAAATTCCTAAACTGTGACATAGAGTATCATTTCTTGATTTTTCTCAATATTAATATTTACTGACTTCATACTATGGAAGCTGAGGATTTAGTTTTCTTATGTACCCTGTCCTACACTCACCTACTATAGTTATCTATCATTTTTAATTAATATTCAACTTGACATTAACATTCACATGTAATAGGCCATAGCTGAACCATATATTCATTAATGAAGGAGACATTTTCTTGTGTAGTTTCTTGTTTCCTTGGCTTTAATCAAGGCCTCTTATTTGTTTAATTTCTTTCTTATCTATCTTCCACTGACTTATGCCTAAACTCCTTCCCTCTCATGTAAATAAAACTCCCCACAAAACATTCATAGACAATAGGTTAATGGGATTATTTTGTTTTTCAGAACAATCCTTCTGATCACTCCTGGTGATCTCAGCATTCACCTTCGCTGTCATCTCAAGAATTCACTTCATGTTACTCTCCATGTGGGCTTCCTGTTTCCCAGTTCTCATATATTTTCTTTCTTGGTTTACAAACTTACTTCTGGTGAGTGTCATCCTGTGGATTCCTGACAAAAGATGCAGGAAAGATCACTTTTATGAGGTTTTTGAATCTTTTAAAATGTTTAATTCAAATCTCACCACTTGACTGTTTTACCATAACATGCTAAATTAGAAATAATTCAGAATTCAGACAGCATAATTCCATCATCTTCTGACAATACAGTTGTGGCTGCAAAGTCAAATGCCATTCCAAGCCCCTGCCTTTTGTTGACAACTTGTTTCCCCACTGCACACTCCCCATGGTGCTACCATCTCCTGCCACATGTTCTGGAAGCTTGCCATATCATATCTTTATCCCTGATGTGCTGAAATTTCTTGGTAGTGGTAATATTTTTTCTCAATCACTGTGCTAGGCACATAGTCCTTTCAATCAGGAAAGCATATTTTTCCCACTCATTACGGAACATTTTCTTCTAGTATTTCTTTGGTCATTTCCTCTGTAACATTTTCTCATTTCTCACTGTCTGGAATACCACTCAGATGATGTTGAATCTCCTTGCCTAATGCTATGTCTTTTGAGGTGATTGCTTCAATCTAAACTCCCCATCCTCCTGTTAATTTTGTATGTATTTAGAAAATGAGATTTACTATTTAAAACCTTTTGTTATCTGAATGTTGTTTACTTATCCTGTTTTTTAATTTTTTTATGGACAAATAAAAATTTTATATATTATGGCATACAACATCATGTTTTGAGATAGCATATGTTCTAGAATGACTAAATCAAGTGAATTAACATAACCATTTCCACACATACTTATCATTTTTTGTGGTAAGGACATTTAAAATCTCCCTTAGCAGTATTCAAGCATACAATACGTTGTTATTAACTCTAGTCCCCATGTTGTAAAATAACTCTCTGGAAGGTAGCCCCCCTGTCTAACAGAAATTTTATATCATTTAATCAACATCTTCTTAAGCCCTTTGTCCTCCAGTCCCTGGTAACTACCATTCTACTCTCTCTTTCTGTGAGTTCAACTTCTTAAAATTCCACATGTAAGTGAGGCCATGTAGTATTTGTCTTTCTATGCGTGGCTTATTTCACTAAACATAATCTCTTCCAGGTTCATCCATATTGTCCTCAAAGACATTATTTCCTTCCTTTTTAAGGCTGAATAGTAGTCCATTATACACACACACACACACACACACACACACACACACCACATTTTCTTTATCTATTCATCTATTGATGAACACTTATGTTGATTCTATATCTTGGCTATTGTGAATAATGCTGCAATGAACATATAAGTACAGTTATTTCTTTGGCATACTGATTTCATGTTCTTTGGATATATATCCAGAACTGAAATTGCTGGATCGTATGGCAGTTCTCTTTTTAATTTGTTAAAGAAGCCCCATATTATTTTTCATAATGATGGTACTAATTTACACTCCCACCAATAATTTACAAAGACTCCTTTTCCTCTACATTCTCTCCAATACTCATTATCTCTTGTGTTTGTTTTTTGTTTTCTTGATAATAGATTTTCTCTTCTATCTGAAGATGTGGGTTATAGTACTTTAGTTTCTCTAAAATTTTATTATCAAAATTTTAAAACACATAGCAAAATTGAAAGAATTTTAGAGTGAACAGCAATATATACCCACCACCTAGATTGTTGCTTTTTCACATATTGATCCCTACATTGACACATTACTTGTTCTATGCCTTTTAAAGTAACTTGCAGTCAAACATGCTCTGTCATTAACTAGAATTCAATGTTTAAATTTTTCCTTTTGATGTAAAATTTATACATAAATAAAATTTATATATTTGTGTAGCCCAAAGTCCATCACTTTAAAACATTCCTATAACCCTATCAAGACCTTTTATGTCCTTTCCCAATCACCAATCCCAACCCCACCCCAAGAAAAGCGCTGTTCAAATTTTTCATCCTTCACTGTCTTTGACTGTTTTAGAACTTCATAATAATATAATACTGTAGTAAAGTATAAATACCTTTTTGTCTAACTTCTCTTGCTCAACCATAATGAGATTTATTTTGAGATTTATCCATATTGTTGCATATCAATAGTTGGTTCTTTTTATTGCTGAATATTTCGTTGTATGACTATGCCATAGCTTGTTTATTCATTCTCCTCTCCCATTGAAGCATCTGTGGGATGTTTTACACTTTTGGCTATTTTAAACAAAGCAAGGCTGAATATTCTTATGCAAGGCTTTTTGTGTGTATATGCTTTTATTTCTATTGAGTAAATATGCAAAAGTGGTATTGCTGGATCATAGGTTAGTATATGCTTAGTTTTACAAGAAAATACCTGATCTATTTTTTCAAAATAATTGTCCTGTTTTATACTCCAAACAATAATATATGAGATTTCCAGTTGCTGCACAACCTTACCAAAATTTGGTATCAATGCTCTTTCTAATTTTAGTCATTCTGATGTGTGTGTAGTAGTTGTGACTATGTAGTCCTAATTTACATTTCCCTGATGAGTAACAATGTTGAACATATTGTCATGAGCTTGTTCCATGTGCTGCTTGTTGGTATATATCTATTCAATTCCTTTAACCACTTGTATTGAGCTGTTTCTGTCACCCAAGCTGTAGTGCAGTGGTGTGATCATAGCTCACTGTAACCTGCACCTGCTGGGCTCAAGTGATCCTCTCACCTCAGCCTCCCAAGCAGCTGGGACTACAGACATGCACCACTACATCCAGCTATTTTTTAAATTTAATTTTAATATTTTTTTGTGTGTGTGGAAATGGACTATCACTAGATTTCCCAGAATGGTCTTGAACTCCTGGCCTCAAACAATCCTCCCACCTCAGCCTCCTAAAGTGCTAGGATTTCAGGTATGAGCCACTGTACTAGGCCCTTGAGCTGTCTTTCTATTATTGGGTTGTAGGATTTCTTTTTATGTCCTGCATACCAGTTCTTTGTCAGATATATGGTTTGCAATGTGCATTATATTCATATCTGCAACAAGCAAGTTCAATTCACTAGTGGTGCCTTTGTTAAACAGTTTTAACTTGTGATGAAGTCTAAATTATCCATTTTTTAATTATGGTTATTGCTTTATGTTTCAGGTTTCTACAAATCACAAATATTATCCTGTGTTCTCTTTAAAATACTTTATGGTTTTATGTTTACTTTTATCCAGTTCAAAATATTTTCTAGTTTCTTTAGATAGTGTATGCTCTATCTCAGTGAACACATCATGTTTACTGGCAAAGAACTCTGCAGTTAGTTGTTTAGTGTAGTGGTCTATAAATATCATTTAGGTGCAGGTGTTTGATAGTTCAGATCTTTCTATGTTATTATCGTTTTTCTTTATCCAGTTCCGTCAATTGTGGAAAGAATGGTTTTAAAAATTGTCAACTATGACTTTAGAATCATTTATTTCTCCCTTTGATTCTGTAATTGTAGTTTCATGAATTTTGAAGCTGTTAAAAGAGAAAAAAACTACTTATGAATATTGTCTTCCTATTGAACTGATCCTTTTAGCATTATGAAATGTACATCTTTATTTCCAGTGTTCTTAATTCCTTCCTGAAGATCAGAATTTTGATATGCTATCATTTTCCTAAAACCTGAAGAATTCCTATTAGCATTTCTCAAGGGGCCTGTCTGCTGGTGACGAATTCTCTTTGCCTTATCTAAAATTACCTTTATTTTGTCTTCTTCACTTTTGCTGGAAAGAGGTGTGAGAGCTGACAATTTTTTTTTTTCCTGTTGTATGGCCATCTTGTTCACCTGCATAGAGTGTGGTGTTTTTCTCTGGATGCTTTCAAGATTTCCTCTTTATTTTTGGCATTCTGTATTTTCACTATGATGAGCCAAAGTTGGGTTTTATTTTTATTTTTTCAACTTCAAGTTTGCTAATTTTTTAAAACAGCCTATTGAGGTATAATTGACATACAATAAACAGCACATATTCAACGTGTGCATGCGGATACATTTTGACATACATATACACTCAGGAGACCATCACCACAATCAAAACAGTGAATATTCTCTTACCCCAGATGTTTCCTTCTGGGGTAAGTCCCCCCACTTTTCACCTGATTTATGGGCTCCCACTGACCTTCTTTTTGATGCTATAGATTTGCATTTTCTAGAATTTTATATATGTGAACTCAGACATTATGTACACTTTTTTGTCTAGCTACTTCCACTGAGAATTATTTTGAGATTAATACATTATTGTGTATATCAATAGTTCATTCCTTTTCATTAGTGAGTAGTGTTCTATTGTATGAATATACCACAATATGTTCATCCATTCATCCATTGATGGACATTTGGGTTGTTTCCACTTTGGGACCATTCCAAATAAAGTTGCTTTGAACATTCATGTACACTCTTTTTATCTCTCTTGATTAAATACCCAGGAGTGGAATGTCTGGGTTATACTGTAGGAGAATGTTTAAATTTTTAAGAAACTACTAAACTGTTTTCCAAACAAGTCATATCATTTTTCATCCCCACCGAAAGTGTCTGAGGGTTCCAGTTGCTCCACTTCCTGTGCACATATAGCATGGGCAGTCTTTTTTCATCTTAGTAATGAAAAAAAAATTATTATAGAACCTAGTAATTCTATACAGTTTTATTACCAGTGTAGTTTCATATATTAAAATTGTTTTAAATAACTTAAAAATCTGATTATAAAAATGTTTTATAGAAAATTTCAAAAATATAGAACTATGAAAAAAGCAAAATAAATTACCTATAATTTGTGCCACTTGGTTATAATGTTTGTTGACTTTCCAGATTTTTTTCAATAGTTAGATATACACATTTTTAAAAATTGATTCTAGTTCACACACTGTTTTCTAATCTTACTTTTTTCTTAATACTGTATCATGAGCTCTTTAAGTGATAAAATATTCTCTGATTAATATAATGCTTTACCTTTAGAAGCTATAGAGTTTTCTGTCATATGCCAATTCCATACTTTATAATTGTTAGAAATTTAGGTTGTTTCTGGGTTTTCACTTTTTAAGAAAATTGTGCTAACATATACATACCATAAAATTTACTATTTTAACCATTTCTAAGTGTATAATTCTGGGTTAAGTGTATTCGCATTGTTGTATAACCAATATCTAGAACTTTTTCATCTTGCAAAACTAAAACTATTTACCCATTAAACAACAAATCCCCATTCTGCCTTTTCACAGCCTCTGGCAACCACTGTTCTACTTGTTGATTTTTTTAGAGATCATGCCTTTGGGGTCATATCTAAAAATATTTGACTAACCCAAGCTCACAAATATTTTCTCATATTTTTTTGAAGTTTTATAGTTTTAGGTTTTATATATTTGTCTATGCTCTGTTTGAGTTACTATTTCTATGTGGTTCAAGGATATGGATTTGTTTTGATGTATGAATGGCCACTACCATCTCAAAAAATTATCTGTTCTGCATTGAACATTTGCAACATAACTTTGCATCTATGTGGAAAATAAGTTGTACAAGTACAGATGATAGATTTCTGGACTCTCTGATCTATTCCTATGATCTCTTTGTCTTTATGCTTATACTACACTGTCTTGGTATCATAGCTTTATAAGTATTAAAATCAGACAGCATTATTTCTCTGTCTTTGTCATTCTTCAAATTTATTCTGCTCTTTTAGATAACATTCATTCCATGGGAATTTTAGAATCAGTTTATCAACTTATACAGAATAGTCTGCTGGGGTTTTGATTGTGATTACATTGAATTTATAAATACATTTTGGATGAATTCACATCTTAACAACATTGAGTCTTCTGACCAGGAACACAGTGTCTCTCTCCATGTCGTTAGGTCTTCTATAATCTTTCTCAGCAATGTCTTTTTGGGTTTCAGAGTGTAAGTCTGAATAGTTAAGATCAGTCATGATTCTTAGTTCTGTGTGACTATCAGGCACTGTTTGCTCTAACTCCTTTCGGATTGTTTTCTCTGACCTCACGTAATGTCCTCACCACATGCCTGGGCTGTTCAATACTCTGCTCCACTGTCAAGGGGTACCCTTTGCAGATCTCTAGGATTCTCTCTCTGTGTAGCTCTCTCCTCTCTGATTCTTCTGCCCGGTGAACTCTAGTGACTTTGTTCTTCCGAGACTCTCTGCTCTGTCTCATCACTTAGGGAGCCCCCTGGATTCACGTGGGTTACTTCTCCCTTCACTGTAGCGGGGAAATGCTCTCCAGTCAGTAAGCTGGAGCAATCACAGTACTAACTCATTTATTTTCTGTCCTTCTTTGCCTGATTTCCAGTGTCCTCAAAAGTGGTTTTGTGTATCTTACATACTTTTAGGGGTTGCTTTAGGTAGGAGATAAATCTGGCCCCTGTTACTCCGTGTTGACCAGAAGCAGAAGTCACAGCCATTGTTGTTCACATATCTTTTTCTCCTCGTTCTCTCTCTGTTGTCCTTCCAAGACAGAATAATGCATGTATGTGAGATCTTTTGCTATTGCCCCAAGGGTCGTTGAGACCCTCATCTTCTTTTCACCCTATCTTTTTCCTTCACTGCTTCAAATTAGATAAATTATACTGATTTATCTTCAAGGTTACTTGTCCTTTCTTTTGCCATCTCTTTTCTGCTGCTAAACCTATCCAGTACATTTTAATTTCAAATATTATATTTTCACTTCTCTGTAGAATTTCCATTTGATTATATTTCTCTGCTAACAATTTCTATCTGTTCATTTATTATGACTGGATTTCCTCTTGCCTCATTCAGTATAATTGCATACTCACTTTAAAATCCCATCTACTGTTTCCAATATCTTGGTCACTTTTGGATTCACTTTCTCTTTACCATCATTTCTTTTAAAAATGGGTCATATTTCTTGTTTTTCTTTGGTGAGTAATTCTGGATTATATCCTGAATATCACAAATTCTATAATTTAGAGACTCTGGCTTTTTCTATATTTCTCCAAAAGGTGTTGAATTTTGTTTTGTAGGCAATTAGCTTGGTTTGGCTCAAACTGAACATATGGTGTGTGGAGTCTGCTTTATGTGTGCATGAATAAAGGGTCGGTCCTAGATTCATTTGTTTAAAGTTAATGTGCAGAATTTGAAAATCCCCCTCTTTTGCTCTTGCCTTTCTAGGATTTTCCTTTCACTCTCCAGTGTCTCTGATACCTCTGAACTCTGTCCTTTGTTTCTTCAGAACAGAAAGATGGGTTTTCTCTAACGCTTTAGCCACTCACGTGGTGCCAACTTCAGACTTCCTGTAGGTAAAAACCATTTTAAAAAGGGGTAGAGCGGAGTTCTTTCTTCCACATGTCGTCTTCCCTCCAGAGTCTGCCTACTTTTGTTCACTCTTTACTGTCTTTAGGTAGTTGTTTTCCCTATTTCGCCTGGGGTTCATAGATATTATCTGTAGGACATTTGGTCTAGTAGTAAATTTCTTGGGCTTGCACTGGGTACCCTCAGTAATTTATTTTTGAAGTTTTCTACCACTCTCTGTATTCTCTCTGTTTCCTCTGAAGATTTTCTCATATTTATTTGTTTAGGACTTTCTTTCATGTTAAATGCTTTTCTTAAGTGTCTGGTGACCCTTGGTTGCCCTTTCATTTTTAAAAGTAATTCACTAAGAGGCAGATTAGAAGGTCTGCACTGGTGGTTATTGCTTATTAAGTAGTAGAATCCTCTAAGTGAAATCCTCCTGAGATTTTCTGCTTATTTTGATGGGAGGCCTTAAACTGTGCATACCTGCAAATGTTTCTTGGAAGGCTTGTCAGTATTTGGTCATATCTCTCCTGATAACATGTTCATACTAAAAAGATATTGACTAAGCTGGTTGTCAATCACATAGATCAAAATCTCTAAAGAAGTTCTTTCTTCAAATATATCACATATACTTTATCTGTACTCTCCTGTGCTTTTCTCGGTGAATACCTGCCTATTGATTAAATTCAATGTTTCAGTTTAAATATAAAAAATAAATATACGCAAGCAGAAACCCACAAATCCCTGGGTGGTGGCATGATACCAAATATGATTTTCATTGGAACTTTATTTCATTGTTGGTAAGAGAGGCTTCTCATATGTTGCAGTCATACCAAACTACATCTACTTCATCACATAGATCTTAGTCTTTCACACTTTCATGACTTTACACAGAATATTCTTTCTTCCTAAAATGCCCTTTTCTTTCTCTAACTAGCTACAGAACTTCTACTCTCTCTCCATATCCAGCATGGTGATTTCCTCTTCCATGAATGCCTCTGACTTTTCCAGATAGACTCATTCTGATTCATTTCTTCTGTGCCCACCTAAAATGGTACATTTACCTCCAAAATACTTATCATTTTCCCTTTAATAACTTTTCTATATGTCTCCCTTACTAGTTTGTGAATTCTATAAAGGCAGGGACTACCATGTTTTATGAAACCATCTTACCAACCGACAGCATCTCCATTTATGACCAAAAAGATCCATACTAATCATGTTCCACACTCAGCCTATCTGTGGTAAGAGTCAGGTTGACTTAGAATTTCATTATACAATAGTATTTAGTTGAAAATATATGTGTGTGTGTGTGTGTGTGTGTGTGTATGAACATCTTGGGAAAGTAGTTACTAAAGCTATTTTATATTCAAGGATTTAAAATTCTAAGTTATGGTAATTTAAAGCTTCATTCCGTAAACTAAAATGCATTCATTATAGGCAGCACAGAGTCTTTACCCTTTGCGCTACTATGATTTCTGTTGTGGAATTTAATATGAGAGAGATACTTGTTTCTGTAATGAATTTGCAAATATGTGTTTCTATTTTGAAAAGTAGTGTATTCATTTGTGCAGGTGTCAGCTGGGTAAATGTAGATAGCAGCTTTTTATATATTATAGATATTACTTAATGATGGAGATGGAATGGCTACTTATAATGTGTAGAAGCTTATGTTTCAATTGGAAGTGGCAAATGCTGGGGCTGTTACATAGAATGAGCCCAAATCTTTCCCAGATCTTCATGTTATTAAACTATTTGAAGGAGAGCCCAACAGCTGTTGTGTGAATCCACTGAAACATTAGGGAAAAAAAATTCTCCAAGTAAATTTAGCTTACCATTATGTAGAATTCTTTAGGGATTGCAAATAGGTACAAAAAATCATAGCTATAAGAAACAACATGGTAATGAAGTGCTTTTACAAATATTGTAAGATTGTACTAAGCAATGACTTCAGAGATGCTGAAAATATATGAAAGTGAAATCATAAAGGCCTCTGTCTTTATTTTAAATGTGCCTGGTGTAAGTTTCATAGCACTCAAATGAAATACAGCTCGAAAATTAAACTGCCACCAATTTCCTAAGAATTCTTATAAACTTTTTCTTCACTTCCTGAAAGTGAAAAAAATAAAAATTGAACCATGAGCATGTTTGCTTAAACCAGATGGAGTCTGGAAAATTAAAGAATAAGAAAGAAAGGATATAGCAGGGTCAAAACAACACTAACATGATAAAGGTTTATATAATGCTAGCAAACGTAATAAATTTTACAGCAATTTAATAAAATTAAAGGCAGGAAGATCAGAATTCTCACTGTAAAATAATCCAGATAATCCTTATTGTTAGGGAAGTTTAAGAAATATTGTGACATAGGCCATAGTTATAAATGACATTTGGTGGACGCCTGTCATCTGCTTTTCCTAAGGCCAATTTAGTAAGTATAGCACTCACGATTGTCACAAACATGACAGTTTTGAACTTTAAAAGTTGAGAGTGGGCATTAATTTTTAGTTCTGGGGGTTCCCAGATCTCAGTGCCTGTGGAAGCTCTCAGAGTATGGTCCTGTCCTATTGCCATTGTCCATAAAAGTAATTAAAATATCTTGCAGAACCAGATTTAGACAGAGTGATAGGTAGGTGGATGTACAGATAGATGGATAATGGATAGATCACTGAGAGGAACAGAGGACTCCATTAATTGTCAGAAAAGAACCATAATATGCTGTTAGAGAGCTGCAGGTGTCAAAGTGATCAATTAACACCGAAGCCTTATTCACTAACTCTGATAGTGTAAGGACTAGGCAGAAAGGAGAAAGCGGTGGGTGGCTTTCCTAGTGTTCCATTTTTACCCCATGGACCTGCACCCAGAGAGGGTCAGATGTATTAGCACAGATGGGAAGAAGGGGAGCAGGATCTGTTCACAGCCCAGGAAGTCCCGAACAAAGGTTCCTGCCATTTTATGGATCCTGAGAGGGGAAGGGCTAGAAGTACAAAATTACTGGATATGGGTGGAGAAAAGTGTCTCCAAGGCCTCCTCATAAGTAGGCCTCGGCAAAGGTGCCTGAACAGTGGTGCAGCTGAATCCTCCTCTCCTTCCCCAGTAAGGTCTCAGAATGGAGGCACCTAGGCTGGGAATGCACATATGGGAATGTTAGTCTGCAGGAGGTCAGAGAGTTGGGTGGGGGCCAAGGCCCTGACTGCAACTCCCTCCAGAGACTGCAGTACCCTGGCCATCCAAGTCTGGGGTGGGGAGGGCAGGTCACCCCTATGAGGTGGCCAGGTAAAGCCATAGCCATTGGCCATGCTTAGATCTGAAAGAACACATGTAAGATTTTGGCCTGAAGCCTGACTCTCCAAATGCCTAAAGAAATAATTGGTATTTTCCTTAAGTTGAAATGTTCTATTCTAAGAAACAGGTATGCCTGATCTCATCTATACAAAAAAAAGTAAGATGGAGATAAATGACTTAATGAGTCATACCGACCAACATATAGCCTTGTAGTTAATATTTAGCTAAATGGATCATTATGATATTTGCCGGTTATATTTAGTTTTAGATATTAATTCACATCCACTTATCTAAATAGTAAAATAATAATGCCTCCACACAAATATAGTCAACAGATCTTTAACAAAAGTGCAAAAGCTATTTAATGGGAAAAGATAGTATTTTCAATAATCAGTGCTGGTACAATTTAACATCCATAAGCAAAAAAAGAAAAGATTGGAGGTGATGAACCTAGCCACAGACCTTATGCTCATCACAAAAATTTAATCAAAATGGATCACAGAGCTAAATATAAAATGCAAAATGATAAAACTTCTTGAAGAAAACAGGAGAAAACCTTTGTATTAGCATAATAAAAGACCACAGACAGGGTGGCTTAAATAACAGAAATTTATTTTTGCACAGTTTTGGAGGTGAAAAGTCCAAGATCAAGGCGTTAGCAGATTTGGTTTCTCCTGAGGCCACTCTCCTTAGCTTGGAATGGCTGCCTTCTCGCTGTGACTTCACCTGGTCCTTTCTTGGTGACTTCACCTGGCAATACGAATCGCTGGAGAAGATTGGAGTAACAAGAGCTCTCATTCATTGCTGCTCCTGGAAACACAAAATGGTACAGCCACTTTGAAGACCATTTGGCAGTTTTTTACAAAGTTAAACATAGTCTTACCATATGATCCAGCAATTGTATTTCTAGATATTTACTCAATTGATTTGAAAACATGTACACACAAAACCCTACACACAAATGTTTACAGCAACTTTACGCATCATTGCCAAAAACTAGAAGCAATCAATATGTCCTTCAAGAGAAAAAAGGATAAACGAATTGTATATCTGAACAATGGAATACTATTTGATGATAAAAACAATGCATTATTATCAAGCCAAAAAAAACTTAGATGAGCCTTAAATACATGTTACTAAATAAAAGAAGACAGTAGAAAAATGTAATGCACTTTATGATTTCAACTAAATGATATTCAGGAAAAACTATAGAGACAGTTAACAGAGCAGTAGTTGGGTTGGATTAAGGGTAGAAAGGGTTGAATAGGTGAAAAACGGGAGATTTATTTAAAGAATAAAACTATTCCTTATGATACTATGGTAAAAACATAATGCTATGCATTTGCCAAAACCCATAAGACTTCACAGCCCAAAGAATGAATCTTATATATGCAAATTTTTAGAAAACAATTTGGGAGGTTGAGGGATCTCAGGATGAAATGCAGAACATGGCAAAATAATCCAAGTACATTACAATGGTATGAACAACTTCCCTGAAGGAGATTGGGGAAAGGTGCTGACCTAACTAGAAACAAATAGAGTCTGTCAAACCAAAGGCAAAAGAACATTGTACAAAACCCTAGTAGTCTAGTTGCTAAAGTTATTTCCCACAGACAGGTTATCAATTCTGCAACATGTATATCTACTTGAACAGATATGTCACCAAAAAGGATATATAAAATTCAATTAAACACACGAAACAAAGTTCAATATCCTTGCTGTGAGAGAAATGCACCATACTACACACATTGGAAAAGCTAAAATAAAAATTGTTCACCATGAAACCACCCTTTATAAAATTAATAAAAGTCCATAAGGTGGCAACAGTGGTAGGGGCTTGAACTCTGCAAAGATTTAGGCATATTTAAATATATATATATATATATATATATATATATATGTATATATATGAAAAACATGTATATATGTCTCCAGCCATTGTTCCCTAGCTTGCTTTCCTATAATTGCTTGCTACTCAGGAGTCACATACCTGGTAATCATGAAGATTCTTAGCTTTCTTCATTGCTCCCATAGATAACATCATACTAGTGAAACCTAAGGCTGGTCTTTGAGATATCTTCCAGACCCTGCATTTCAGTAGACCAACAGACCCAACCAGACTAGTAGTTCATACCAAGGAACCAATTCAACTAGTCCTGTGACCTGGGAACTGACTTAGCACAAGAAGACCATTTCTGCTTCCTGCCTCTATGAGTTCATCCCCAGCCAATCAGCAGACCCAGTTCCCTGGCCCTGGGCCTGCCAAACTATCTTTAAAAATCCTTTCTCCCAAAATCTCAGGGAGATAGATTGGAGAAATTCCTCCTGTTTCCTCATATGGTGCTTTCGATATTAAATTTTTTCTCTGCTGTAACCCCTGCTGTCTCAGTGTATTTGCTTCCTCTGGAGCAACGGGCAATGAACCTGGTTGGGCTGTAACAAGACGAGGCCTCATCCAGGATCACCCCTGTGGGCACTTGCCTGCTGTTGGACAGCCTCTCAGTGATGGGATGGAGACATGCCCTGGTTGCTACTCAGTTCTCTTGTACGGAGGACCATCTCTGGCACTGTCCCTACTGGTGGGACATTGTCAACCCATGGTGCTGGGACCTGTTTCCAATGGAGAAACAGTTTCTGGAACTTGAAGACATCCTCGATGAGTATTCTAAGAATGCCCAGCACCCTTTTCCTTCTCCTGATCATTGGCCTCTCTGGAGGTACTGTGGCTTCCTCCTGGGCCTCGGTTGGCTCTCCCTATATTATAAGAAGAGTCTCATCTTGCCACGACCTCTCCCCAAGTGGACAAAATATAAGGTGTCTGTCTGGAAGAATACTCTTGAATTTTTGGGTTGACTGGTTTTTGGAAGGCCGTTTGTTTGACTTGCTTATGATATATATCTAATGTGACTCCCTTTCTTCACGGAAATGGTGTTTTCCCTTGGTACTTTGTCTTTCCGTGTTGTTCTGTCATGAAGAGGGGTACAGAGAAAATTCCGTCTTATCTTGCTGTATGTCCCTGAGAGCTTGTCATGGGACCACATGGGAGCACTGCCTCTTGGTCTCCACCATCAGGAGATGCAATTGTTGGGCTGCATTTGGTGGCCAGCATAAAGATGGCGGGGAACCTGAGATTTTTTTGGTTCTAAACATGGCAAGCTCTAGGGAGTGTTTGTCATAAAAGGTCTCATTTATAAGGGGCTTTTATTGTGTCAACATTTGTTGCTAGCTCAGCCTATTTCTGGGAGGAATGAGGGGACCTTTGGGATTACATCTGAAGAGACTTAAATTAAGCTGATTTAGAATAAATATATTATTAAAAATTAATGGCTAAAAATGGACCCTTTAAATTAAAGAGACTCCTAAATTTAAAAAATAAAAAGATTTTAGAGAGCTCTTATTCTAAATAATTGTCTTATTTGCAGTTATGAAAAGATAAAACTAAAATAAAAACACTAATGATTTCATGGATAGCCTTTAAAATTCTCTTTAGAAAGTTGAAGAGTAAATATCCTATCCTTTGTACACTGCCCCTGTGAGGATAACTGCCTCTGTGGGAAGCCTAATGGTTAAAGTTCTGTGCTTCACCTCAGCAGCATAAGTTTGAATCCTGGGCAGGTAATGAGCCTGTCCTGGTTTGGTATTTGTGTAACTTTTGCCATTTATTGTCCTTCTCTGCATAGCTTTTGATTTCCTGTATCTTGTGGAGGCATACGGGGCTTTTAAACATTTCTGTATAAATAGTTACGGGAGAAGCACAGACTCTAGAAAATATGGCCAGACAGAAATGTGGATGACACCTGGTTTATGGCTAGTGAAACTTTCTTTGAGCTATTTTTGTGACTTTTTTGGGTCTTGTAAAAAGTGTTTTCCATCTCTTTGGAGACACTCTTGCTTCTTTGATTAAGTTATTACTTTGGATAAGGCTTATTGGTTTCACTTAGAAGGGTACTTTCATTAAAAACTTCAAAAGCAAAAATGTCAGCTGTTGGTCCCTGTTAAAGTCTGCTCCGTTTACCTTCACTTCCCCCTACTCCTTCCTCTTTGCTGATCACAGAGTTTTGACCAATCAAAGGTGGTCAGCTGTTCAAACTGCTTAAGGCAAACACTGAGCTGTACTGTCCATGAATCTTCTTCAACCACACCTCAGGCTGGGGTCTCTTTGAACCTGTTCTGGTTCAGGGGCTCCTCCATTTGTGAATTGTTCTTTACTCAATCAAACTCTGTGAAATTTAATGTGTCAGAAGTGAGTTCTGAAACAGAACTCCCAGAGACCCCTAGCGCATCAAGTGAACAAGCAAGGTTCCCAGTGGGCCCACTGTGTCCATTGCTCTCTCACAGCAACTGGGGATTGTGGGTAAGTTCTCTCTCGGATTCCAAAGCTCCACAGATTTGTGTTTTGAGCTCTCCGAGTTTGTTTGACCAAATTTTTTATCCTAACTGGGTTCAGAAGTCAAAACAGAAACTGAACTGGGTCCAGGATCGGATTGGATCTGATAATTTACTGGCTTGGATCCTGTTAGAGGCTTCAGGTGTCCAGCTGGGTCAGACAGAAACTGGCAGTAAATGGCAATACTATCTGAGGTGTGAACACCTGCTTTCAGGAATTTTCAGGGATTTCTGTGTTCTTCCCTTTGTTTCTTTTTCTTTTGTGCTTGGGTAAGGAAAAATCATTGCCTAAGTTGATCATGGAGATCTGAGAGCCAAAACCAAGATTCAAGTTACACATGGAAGCCTTAATTTCTGAAGAACTGAGGACTCTATTTCTGCCTATGCCCACCTGTACATGTGTAAAAATTAGGCCCTGGAAGCAACAAATGCTTATGGAAATGGCAAAAATCTTACTAAAAACAGTTTAAAATTACAACGAAATGTTCCAAATGGACAAGTTTAAGAAGCATATTGTGCTTGCTTCAGCAGCACATATACTAAAATTGGAACAATACAGAGAAGATTAGCATAGCCCCTGCGCAAGGATGACGTGTTTCAAAAAAGAAATCTATTTAAAAATGAGGACCCTTGAACCCTTGAATCAGTCTTATCCACGGATGTCTATTAATGTGAAGAAGCTTATAAAAAGATTTAAAAGTCTCTTCACAAAAGGCAAATAAAAAGTTTAAGTGACTAATTAATAATAAAAATTAAATCTGCCAACCTTTTGTCTTAGTTACTATCCTGCCCTGAAGGTGAAAAGAAAGGTACCCTGGATAAAGTGTTTACAAAAGGTAGGCTCTCAAGTAAAATAGACTTGCTTCTGTTTCAGATCTACCTATGCCAAGTCCAAGTATAGAAATGCCTTTTTTAAATCCTATTCGTTAGTGAACTTCACCCTGAACTCATTAATTTTAGCTAAAAAAAAAAAAGGTAGCCAAGTTAAAAAGACCAATTACCTAAAACACACTTTTCTGGCATTTTATAAATAAAGCCCTTTTATAAAAGCAATTTATGTCTATAAAGGAAATTTTCCTTTATAAGAGTGTCTGAGAGGGAGGACTGAATCAATAGAAACTCTTACCATTGTTCTAAATGTACATGACAAGTCTCACCTTTGTTTAGGGTACTTTTCCTGGCCATCTTGCCTTAACTGGGACTTTACATGCAACCTTTTTTCCTTGGTATGAGCAAATAAGTGATGGTATGATATGTAGGCCTAAATCTTAGTTCTGTGCTTTTGAGATAGAAATGTTCTGCCTGTTTCACCTAGGGGTTATCTTCTTAAAAGGCAAATTATTGCCTAGCTAACAATTGCTTAGAGCAATAAAATAGGTAATAGCTTGATAGTCTGAATGAAAAAACATATATTTAAAAGCTGGCAAATAAATTTTTTTTAATAAAAGCTATAAGATCGACTTCTGTCTGTATGTCTGTATGTTTATATATGTCATGTGTCTATGATATTTCACTACCAAAATATGTAAAAGAGCTCTAATTAATTGGCTTAAAAAAAGTATGCACTTAAATCAAATAGTTTATCAGGAAAATAAAAACTAAATCAAATGTCTTTTAGTTCATATGACTTCAGTAATCTTTGTCAAATAAAACTAGTTTTGCAATTGTTATTAAAGTCTAGATGTTTTAAGGTCATAAGCTTGTGCTTCTATATTATTTTTAATACTTGCTGGATTTGCCTATAAATTTATGTTTTTGGTTTTGAGCCTCTGGATTCTGGGGTCTGGGTAGGTGGCCGTGATGAGGCCTAGGAACACATTCTCGGTGCTTAGATTAGACCAGCAGCTCCAAGGCACCATTTAGCCCAATATGGCCCCTTCTTCTATGCCCCAGCTTTGCCTCCTGGCTATTCTTAGAGTGGTTGGATCCTCCAAGCATCCTGTCTACTGTCTTAAGCTCTTCATCTTGTATATAAATTGAGGACACAGCCAGGCCCTGTCCTTCATTGCTGTCTTTGATGCCACATGGCTACATGAGACCTAAGAGGGCTGGGAAAGACATTAGGGATAGTGCCTGTGTTGTGGTTTCAAAATTCTTTTCAGTGATTTAAAATCTTAAAGACATGCTATGTTAAGTTAAAGAGGATATTCATAAAATGTCTGAGTCATTTATAAGATAAAATACTAAAACATTAATTATTATACTTTGACATCTTATTTTTATATGATGATATAGAAAACTAAATATATTTAGATGCGCTAATAAAAATTGGGGACCGATAGCAGTTAAGATTTATTTTAACTTCCTAGGTTCTTCTAAGAGTTGGCATTATAATTAATACATGTAATTAAAACTACTAGATATAAGAGAATGATTCCATATGCAAAATATATACAAAAAATAAATTTTTTAATAAAAAAGGGTTACAAGAAGGCATAGGAATATAATATCGTTTTTGTTAAGATAATTTTGTCTAATTTACATGTTTTAAAAATTGTTTTAAATTAAATAAATAAATGATAATTAAAACTAAATGACATAAAATTTTTTTAAATGATGAACATTATAAAATATTTACAAAAATCTTACTTTATGGTCAAATTAATTAAAATTAGGTAGATTCATTTATAAGATTTTTTTACTAAAATTAGCTTTACCATTAATATTACATTAATGCAAAGGTAAAAATTTGGTTTTCTCTTTTGAACAATATTTTCATATAATATCAATAGAAATAATAAAAGAATTTTGCTCATCTTTTGAATAAACTACAAAAAAAGAGGAGAGAGATAAAAAGAGACAGATTCAGTTTACCTCTTTATTAGCTTGGCTTTCAGTTTGTCTCTATTAGATCTTATGATTGTTTAGAAAACTTTTTAATTGCTTTTTAATATCTTTGAAGTATCAGTTTGACTAAATGAATGACTATATTTTTATAGTAAGCTGTGATACTGTTTTAAGACTATTGTTTAATGACGGCAAATGTTTTAAGCCTTTGATATTTGACAAACTTTCCAAAATCAAAATTCTAAATCCAGTCCTTTTTATCTCAAACTAGCTTTTAAAATATTAGGGTCACTGAATGTCTAAGGCAGATATATTAGACTTATTTGAAATGTTAAAACCATACAGGGAACATTGTCAAATATCAAATGGTGTTTAACATTTCTTTGGCTTATATTTGTATAAACATGTTATTAATATGTTCCAATATTGTATAAGAGTCCTAAAATTCTGATGTCTTGTGTGTTATCAGTAATAATTATGATTTTTATGTTAAATTATTGTATGCCACAAAGCTAATCAACTTTCTTTATCAATTGTCTCTTTAACCATGGCTATTCTAAGACTTTTGTCATCCATAGATTCTTCTCAAAAAGTAGTTTTTTTTAACTGGCTATCATCCAAAGTTTGCTTCTTCCAAGAAAGTTGTGGAAAGGTCTGACAAATTCTCTTGAATACAGGTTTCTGTTAACTTTAGAGATTATATACCACTGGACTAAAACAAAACAAACTTTCAGGACTTTAATTTAAAAACTGATGCATCCATGAGCATTGTTAACTCAAACTCAAAAGAACAGGAATTAATTACATGGCACTGAACTAAATTTTTTATAACTTTTTATTTGAAAAATTCCTGATTCTTTTTGTGTTTTGTTTTCCAGAAGTTAAAAAAAATGTCTTTTCCTTCTTTTGAGCTGTTTATCGTTTACAACAAACTATTAATATATATTTGTAAGCAAAATTTGAAACATAAATTTTTCTTTCTATTTAATACTTGATTTCTCCAGAATTTGAAAACTATTTGAGCATTCTTAATTTATGGCAATATAGTTATTTGCATAAATTCAATAAGAATCTATTTTCTCATATAACAGGTTACAATTAAAGACACTGGTTATTTTACCAAGGCTTTGACTGGAATGGCACATTTTCAGAGGTGCCCAACTTGTGTTAAGGAATTAAGGTGACTTTATAAGTAACTTTAAAAAGCTCTTTGGAAAAAACTAGCCAGGTATCTCATCTATAATATTTTCTGATCTGTAGTAAGTAAAGAATGTCACTTTCTGACAGGTCGAGGAACTCCAAGTTACTTTGGGACCTTGCAAAATGATGAATTTACCTAATTCATACAGGTATCTAAAGGCACAGATAAATCCTTGGTTTGACTTGAGAGGCTTTCAAGTCTAATTTGAGATTCCTTATGAAAGTTACAGCAAAGTCAATTTTAAAAAAGAAAAGCTAATATGGCCAATAATTATTCTTACTGCACATTATACAAACAGGCAAAGTATAATGAGACTAAAATTTATTTTTGCTAATAAATTGGTCCTACTATGATTTGCCTTTAATAAAAATGAGAAACAGGAGAGAGAAAAATTATGTTCCAGAAAGAAAACCTATACTCTACCTGTTATTAAATCCTAGCCTTGTCCACTGTTTTTGAGTTTTTGTTACTTGCCTACAATTTGGGCTGAATCCTGAATTCTTTCCTGGCTACAACTCTCCAGATAACATTTTCAAATTTTCCTTTCATTTTTCTGATCTTGACTCAGTGAAATTGCTACTATCTTTTCCTGAGACTCTGCAAGCATACCTTGGGCCACACAAACTCCAGGTGAAAAACATCTGTCAGATTTCCACCGCCTCTCTTCAATTTAACTGAAGGTGCTTTGAATTTAACATCTAGACACTGCAGCTGGATGCCCTCTAGATGCTAAGGAAACTACTTTTTGAGCTGTTCCAAATATTAACCCTTGTTTTTCTTCTGTTCGAAAGCTCATCTGTAATGCTAGCTCCTGGAAAGAGACACAGACAGCTATTTAACTAAACTGATCTATTCACAGAACTAAGAGACTGACCAAAAAGATATAGGATGATATATTTAAATTTGCTCCAATTGGGGCTTTTTAAAATACTCTTTAGTCCAAAGATATCAGCTTGGCTTTTAATATGTAGAACATTTTAATTTCAAAGTGGTGACTGAAAAAGTTAGAAATATTCTATCCCCAAATATATATTTTTTTGACATATTTTGGGATGGCCGCCACAGAAATAATGCTGCAAATCTGTCTTTGGGGAGGGACAAATTGACTTCTGTAGAGAATCTTCATTAACACAATCAGGTCTTTGTGTACCTGAGCTCGATAAGATTAACTGAGAGTTCCCACCCCACCCCCATAAACTTAAGAGAGGGTTGCCAGGAAAATACTAGGACACCTGGTGGCAAAGCTTGCTGGGAATACCAGTCCCAAAAGAGACATAATTAAAAATCTGTCTGCAACTCTAGGACTGATCGCAGAAAAAAATTACAAAGAGCTTCAAGGCTCAACAAAGATCCTTCAACTCTCTAGCCCTGGTAGTCCTAGATAATTGGGCAGTGCTAGATTTCCTGTTGGCTAAACAAGGGGGAGTGTGTGAGGTGTTAAACACTACCTGCTGTATCTATAAATACTTCAGAAAAAGTGAAAACCTGAATGGAAAAAGTTTCCCAACAAGCTATGTGGCTATACCAGGACTCTACTAGTGCCCCCATACCTGATTGGTTTTGGGGATTATTCACTTGGATACCCCAGGACTTCAGATCAGCTCTGCAGGAACTTCTGAAGCTAAGACTCTCACTCCTTATCCTAGGGCTCATTAGCTATTTTATAATCCACTGTTCACTTAAGTGCTGTGCTAAGACCGTGAAGGAGAGTACTAATGTTCTTGTCATGCATATCTTAAGTTAGCAACTATACACCCATACATACTTGAAGACAACTGCAAAACAGTTTCATTCTCTTACTCCAGGCTCAACCCTAACTATGCCCTTTGTCAGCAGGAAGAAGCCATATCAGTCATCTGCTCTTTTCTGTCTAATTAGCCCACACCTCAGGAATGAGGTGACATGAAGCCCAGGGGGAACTGAAAGAGCCCTTTATAAAATTAACAAAAGGTCATAAAATAGAAAAAGTGGTAGGGGCCTGAACTCTGCAAAATATAAGCATAGTTACATATATATGTGTGTGTGTGTGTGTGTGTGTGTATATATATATATGTATGTGTGTGTATATATATACACATATATTTTTTAAATATATATGTGATTGGTTATATATATATTTATGCATATTCATATTGTTCCATTGTTCCCTAGCTTGCTTTCCTATAATTGCTCACTACTCAGGAGTCACATAGCTGATGGTCATGAAGATTCTTAGCTTTCTTCATTGCTCCCATAGATAACATCACCCTAGTGAAACCTGAGGCTGGTCTTTAAGATATCTTCCAAACCCTGCATTCCACTAGACCAACACACCCAACCATGCTAGTAGCTCATACCAAAGAACCAACTCAACTAGCCTTGGGACCTAGGAACTAACTCAGCACAAGAAGAC
Organism: Mirza zaza; assembly: GCA_008750895.1. Taxonomy (NCBI): domain Eukaryota; kingdom Metazoa; phylum Chordata; class Mammalia; order Primates; family Cheirogaleidae; genus Mirza; species Mirza zaza. The sequence continues at coordinate 140,598 of VSMD01124730.1, forward strand.
CATTTCTGCTCCCTGACCCTATGAGTTCATCCCTAGCCAATCACCAAACCCAATTCTCTAGCCCTGTGCCTGCCAAACTATCTGTAAATTTCCGTTCTCCCAAATTCTCAGGGAGATGGATTTGAGAAATTCCTCCCATTTACTCACATGGCACCTATGGTATTAAACTCTTTCTCTGCTATAACTCCCACTGTCTGAGTGTATTTGGCTTCTTCTTAAGCAGTGAGCAATGAATCTGGTTGGGCTGTAACAACCATACCATGGGCTGATGAGAAAACAGAGCAACTAGAACTCTCATATGTTGTAAGTAGGAATGCAGAACAGTACAATAACTCTAGAAAACTGTTTGACAGCTTTTTATAAAGCTAAACATTGACTTACCATATGATCCAGTATTCCCATCCTTAGACATTTACTCTAGAGGAATGAAACATTATGTTTACACAAAAACCTTTGTGCAAATATTTATAGCACCTATATTAAAATTGCCAAAAACTGGGAACAGCTCAAACATCCCTCAATGGGAAAATGAATAAACAAACTGTGGTCCATTCATACAATGGAATATCATTCAGAAATAAAAAGAATGTAAATATTTTATTTGATTTCTTTTAATAAGTGTAACTTTAAAAAACTGATACTTAATTCAGTTATTTGAAAACATTAAGTTATGTTTGGAACCATTGGATATGTGAATCTTCTCTTTTAACTTTAAATCTTGTAATAAAACTTAATTTTCAAATTGAGATGTGCAGTAAGTTTAAACTTATACATTGGATTTTGAAGACAATATAAAGCAAGAATATAAAATATCTTTTTTCATCACTTTTATGTGAATTACATTTTGAAATGATAATATTTTGGATTTATTTGGGTTAAATAAGAAATAATATTTTATAAATATTTAATAATAATAAATTTTATAATTAAAAAATATTAAAATGATATAAGCAGTGTAAGTTATCATGTAGCAGACATAAAGATGCAAGGAAAATGAAATGATAGTGAAAATCATAGAGTGCTAACGAACTTTGGAAAATACAAGACACAATAAAAGGATTTAAATGTGAATATGATTCTGATTAGTCAAATACCACAATGAAGTTGGTGCTGAATTGATTAATTTAGGCCCTGAGGTTCTACTCAGCAAGTATTAAACTGATTTTTCTTTTAACAAATGGGCTTATGGGGATCACTGAGATTAACATCTTTTTAAAACTAATGAAGTGAATGAATCCGAATGCTTCTGCGTGCTCCTTCAATAATTGTGAGGTCCCTTCAGAGGGAGAAGTTGGATTAGTTAGGAGATGATCCATTAACATTTTAAAGGCATAAATCTGATTCTTAAGGTGAATGTTTTGTGTTACATCAGTGGGTGAAATTTTGAGAATTTAAGAGAAAGAAAGGAATTTAGTTCACTACAATAAAAGACTTAATACCATGTTTGCATTTTCATCATATGGTAGCATCCCTTTATCTCTATTTTCCTAGAAAGAAGCATTTGTGCTATTTGGAGGAAGAATACACAATAGAGCAATCTCTTTTTGTGTATTGCTCAAATCAGAATGGCATCCCGATAACTCATTTATTATAGGCATTCTTTGCCAGTGTGCGATGTATCCAATGAGATTCAATGTTTGAATGAAATAATAAAATGTGTGTTTTTCTTCTAAAACAATAAGAATAATAGTTCTTTCGGATAATTTTTTAAATCAATAATTATGTCTCTCCCTCATTTCCAGGTTCTGGTAGAAGACAGTCTGTATTCTAGTCAATAGTGCTGGGAAAACAGGAGTGAAGACAGCCCAAGCACTGTATTCAGTATTTATTAGCCTTGTCTCCTCTATAATGAAATAAGGCCTCTGTCTTGCTTTTTCTTCAATAACTCCTAGGTGGGAACAGGGTCAGGGAAGTTGTAAGACATAGGACGGTGCCTTAATATGATTTATGTTCAAGCATGTAACGTGACCCTCCCATTCTTGTGATTACTCATGCCACATAAAAAATGTACTAGTTGTTTTTATTTCCCCTTATAAAAAAGAGATAACCAAAGAGGTAGGCTCCAAGAAAAACACAGCCAACATATACCATTTTCTTTCTTTCATTCTTCTAATATCAGTAATAGGTTTCATTTGATTTTATGAGAACATTTAAGTATTGCTATAACAAATGAAGTAATTTATACATTTTGAGCTATTATTACATTTTAAATGCTATTTTTTCAAGGTCAATGATTCATTTGGTTTTTAAAACTGAACTTCTAAAACTTAATTAACCTGATAATAATGAAAAGGGAGATGATAGACAAATGTATTAGGAGGTTTTTGTTTTATTGTTATTATTGTCTTGAAGCCACAAGGAAAGCAACTTCAGATGAACGTACAAAAGGGCATAAAAAGAGTACCAATATCAGACCCTGCAATATCTGGACTCAAAACTACTTGTAAAAACTCCTGGTTCCCAATTAAACCAAATTGTTCTGTCTACTAGTCTCCAAAATCTTCACCTCTGTGCTTTTACTCAAATTATTTCCCCTAGTTAAATGTCTTCTTTCTCACTTGCCCCCACCTGAAATCCACAAATCTGTCAAGCCTGTGTCAAATGGCACCTCCTCTAACTACCCTACAATCCTTCCCCCTCCTGCATCTGTATCCATGCCTCATAATCAATGGTGCACACTGGTAGAGCACACCAGCCTGCATCCGTTCTGGTTGGTTAGCTATACTTCTCTACTGGAACTCGTGGTACATCAAATGTAACTTTTAACATTTTACTTAGGCTACCATTGATTCAATAAATATTCACTTAGCCTCTGCTCTCGACGCTGGGGATAAAATGGTAGGTAAAAATCAATCCAGTCTTTATCCTCATAGAGCTTATAACCTAGCAAGCTTTTGTTCACATATTTGGCCATGATTTTACCTAATAAAATGCTTTGGGTAATTATAGTTATACATGTATTAATCTTCTGTCTGAAATTGTATTTCAAGCACTTATAGCACAGTCTTGATTAGGGCTTACAAAACACAGAATTAAAGAAAACTGGAAGAACCATTAAAGAACCATAAAAAAGGGTGAATTAATAGGAAATTGACAGGGAGAAGGCTGGGACAGTCAAACCTAAAGACACATGGTGAAGTATTCTGAGTAAGAATTTATTGATTTGATGAAGAAATCTCTTATTCAAAATCTCATGAGAGACTCTGCCAAACTATTTCCCTTACTTGCTAGTTTACATTTCCCATGTTGTCAGTAGCTGATTTAGTAGGAGATTTCAGAGACAGATTTTCAATGAATCTCCTGATTTTTACACATAGAAAAATGAGCCAGAAGGCAATTCAATTTGTTCAAGAACATATCAGCTGAATATAGGCAAGCAGCGGCAGTTGAAAAAACTTCAACTTGTTTTTTCATAGGGCAAGGAGCAGAGGGATTACATTACACTAATGAAGATCAGAGGCAAACCTGATTGATTAAAACATACAGTCATGAAACAGGATAGAGTTCAGAAACAGATACACAAATAAAGTCATCTGATTTTGAAGCATTTAACACTTCTGAGTTGTAAAAATCATGCTTCTATTTATTCAGCTTAGGATGTCTAGCCCAGACAAGACAGCATAGACTTCATTTTTCAACACTCCTCCCAGCTACATACAACTACAAAATCTGAAAATATTCAATAGGCAACCAAAAGGGAATTCTGAAAGGCAGTAGAGGAAGGAGAACTGGTTTGGGCTTCCAGAATTGGAGGAGGAACAACACAGACACAGTGCATTTTATGTCCTCTGACCCCCACTCCAACGGAAGGAAGTAACCCAGCCCTAGCATTTTGGGACACACAACCTAGCAACCAAAGAGACAGCTCAGGTAGTTTTATTCCTCCTGCAAATCAAATGGGAGTTCCTCTAAAAAAAAAAAAAAAAAAAAACAGGCAAAACTAAACAATCCCAGTACCATCAGTAAATGAAATCCCATGGGAGCCTGGCTAATATAAGTGGCCAGGGGAAGGGCTCTCCTTCCCTGATAGACCTGACACTCCCCTCTCTCACTGAGAGATTCTGGGTCAGTTGGGGATCACCACAAGAACCCTACCATAAGAAGGGTCCTGGCCTGAGAAGCCTCTTTGCTCCCATGCTCCTAAGACTCCCCTTCCCAGTCCAGAGTCAGCGGGAGCACCAGGAGAGGATATGTACCACAAAAAGCATCTGGCCCAGAAACAGCTTCATTGTCAAGGGCCTAACACTCCCTTCTCTCATGGAAAGACATCAGGCATCTGGTCTGAGGCAACCCCTTCTGCCCTATCCAGCAATACCAATAGGGGCAAGTGTAAGATCTAGTGGTACCAGAAAACCAAGCAGACCAACACAACACCACAAAGGCTCTGAAAGTTAAACTGTCATTGGATCTACAGCCCACAGAATTAGACCAGGACCTGCATGCTAACCTCAAATAAGATGACTGCTTGCTAAAATAAAAGATTTAAATAGGACCCACAATCTCCTAACATAACTAAAATGTCCAAGAAACAATGAAAAAAATAAATCACTACTCATACTAGGAGCTAGGAAAATCACAACTTGAATAAGTAAAACCTTCAACTTATATCAACATCAAGATGAAACAGATGTCAGAATTATCTGACCAAGGATTTTAAAGCAGTTGTTATAAAATTTCAGTCAAAGAAAAGAAAGAAAAGAAAAAAAAAAGAAGTAAAAACAGAACCAAATAGAAATTTAGAACTGAAAAAATGTAACAGAAATAAAACACTAATTGGATGGGTTCAATAGTAGAGTGGAGATGACAAAGGACAGAATCACTAAAGTTGAGGACCAGTCACTAGAATTTACTCAATAAGAACAATGGTGAGAAAATGGACTGAAAATCAAACAAATTTGAACTTCACAACATGTAGGACAATAGCAAAAATTTCCCACATTTGTATTATTAAATTCTCAGGATAAGAGAAGAAATGGAGGGAGGTTGAAAGAGTATTTGAAATAAAATGACTAAAAATTTCCCAAGTTTGGTGAAATATACAAACCTACAGATTCAAGAAACTAAGCAAAACTCAATCAGGATAAACCCAAAGATTTCACAGAAAGATACATCGTACTTAAACATCTGAAACTAACTACAAAGAAGAAGTCTTGAAAGCACCCAGACAAAAATAATGCCCTACCTACAGGAGAAGACCAATTTCAATGACAGTGGATTTTTTTATCTGAAACCATGGAAGCCAGAAGGAAGTAGCACATTTTTCAAGTTCTGGAAGTAAAGAACTGCAAACCACAAAATCTATATCCAGTGAAATTACTTCTCAGGAATGTAGGGGAAATAAAGACATTCTTAGAGGAGGGAAAACTAAAAGAGCGTTTGCTTATAGACCTACCATTAAAGACTGGCTCTAAAAGAAGTTCTTCAAACAGAAAGAAAATGACAGAAGAAGAAATCTGGAGAATCAGGAAAGAAGAAAGATCAATAAAAAGAACATAAATGTGGGTACATGCTACATACTATTTTCAAGAGTTTTAGAAATCATATTTAATGATTAAAACAAAATTATAACACCTTCTGATGCTCAAGACAATAATATTTAAAAGTGAGGAAGGTAAACAGAGGTATGGTTTCTATGCACTTAAAGTGGTAAAATGTTTATATTAGTTGACTTTCATAAGTCATATATATATATCCAGAGCAACCACTAGAAAAACTATACAAAAAGATGTTCTCAAAAATACCATAAGGAAATTAAGGTGGAATCCTAAGAAATGTTCAAGTAACTCACACAAAAATCAAGAAAAGAGAAATAAAGGAATTAGAACCAGAGGGAATAATAGAAAACAAAAATAAAATGGCAAACTTAAGCTCTAACATATTATTACCTTTAATTAAAATTGTCTAAATATACCAATCAAAAGACAGAGATCGGCAGAATGTGTAATAAAACATTACTCAAAGATATGCTGTTTACAAGAAAGTCATTTTAAATTTAATGTCACAGGTAGTTTGAAAGTAAACGGTTTGAAAGAATATACAATGCAAATATTAATTGAAAAAAGGAGCAGTAGCTAAATTAATATCATATAAAGTAGAAATTAGAGCAAAGAAAATGACCAGAGACAAAGAAAAACATCACATAATTATAAAAATAAAAATTTACCATGAAGAAATAAGGATCCTAAATGTGTACACATCAAACAACAGAGACTCAAAATACGTGAAACCAAACTGACAAAGCAGAAACGAGAAACAGAAAAAATCACAATTACAACTGAAGACTTCTAAACTCCATTTTAACAACTGATTGAACTGCTAGACAGAATATAGGCAAGAATATATGAGTTCTGAACAACACATTCAACCAATAGACTTTAATTCATATTTATAGAAAAACAATCTTACAGACACAGAATATAGAATTTCTTAAGTGTCCATAGAACATTCATCAAGACAGATCATATGTTGGGCCACAGAAAAAAATCTCAACAAATTTAAATGAGTGAAATTAAACAGAATGTTCTCTGATTCTAATGGAATCAAACTAGAGATCAATAAGAGAAAACAACAGGAAAATCTCTGAACACACTGACATTAAACAACATGCTTCTAAATGATCCATAAGTCAAAGAGGAATTCTCAAAGCAAATTTAAAAAATGTAGAATTGATTGAAAATAAAAATATATCAAAATATTTGTGATGCAGCTAAAGTAGTCCTGGCAGGAAAATTTATAGCACAAAATTGGTACATTAGATACGAAGAAAAACCTCAAATTGATAATCTAAGTTTGTACCTCAAAAACCTAGAAAAACAAAGAGCAAACTAAACTCAAAACAAGCAAAAGGAAGGGAATTATAAGGATAAAAGCAACAATTAATGATATTGAAAATAGAAAAACAAGAAAAAAATTCAATTTTTAAAAGTTCTTCAAAAACAATCAAGAAGGTTTATAAACCTCATGCAAGATTTATAAAAATTAAGAGAGAAAACACAAATCACCAATATCTGGAATGAAACAAGGGTTTTCACTACAGAAAGTTATTATGTGAATAATAAGAGAATATGCCAAATAGCTTTACATTTCTAAGTCTGACAATTTAGGAGAAATGGACAATTCCTCAGAAATTACAAACTACTTGTGGCAGTCCTAAAATTGAGGCCTAATATGTGCTTCCTTAACATCTGATGAAATCGGGAGGGCCTTACATGGCCTAAATGCAGGTTCCCCACTCCACTCTGATCCTACAGATAAAGTCTTCTAACCAAACAACACTCCTTTTTCTTTTTTCCTTCAGGTTTCAGCTTTATTTTGTTTATTTATTTTTTTAAATAATTTTTCCTTCTATTTCCTCATATTATGGGGGTACAAATATTGTTAGGGTTACATATATTGCCCCTGCCACCCCTCCCCCACCCCGCCATGCCAGAGCTTCAAGTGTGTCCAACCCCCAGGTGGTGCGCAGGACTCACAGCACCCATTATGTAAATATACACCCTTCCCCTCCGCCCCCCTCCCGTCTGCCCACCTCCCAATAACTTTTTTTTTTTTTTACACATTTTGGTTACATTGTATATCTTTGCCTCTCCCTAAAAAGGGTTAGAGGTAATCCCTTCCTCCTCACAATGCTCACCACATCCCTAAGATATGGGTGTCCCCTTCCAACCCCCCAATCCCTGGTGAACACTACCACTATTTGAGCACCATAGTTTTAATCAGTCAGTACCAATTTGATGGCGAGTAGATGTGGAGCCCATTTTCCAGATCTTGGGTCACCTCACTTTGTATAACGGGCTTAAACTCAATCCAGGATAGCATAAACGGTGCTAGCTCACTGTCGTTTCTTAGAATTGAGTAACTCAACACTCCTTCTTAAGAGGACCAGGAACAGTGACAGGTTTCACTTTCCTGCTAGCCCACAGGTTATTCAAATGAGCCAATCACATCCTCCTGTGGGAACCAAAAAGCACCTCATCCTCTTGAAACTAAAAAGCCTGCCTTCCACAGCTGCTGGTTGTTCATTCTGTCCCTAAATGAAATCCCTTGCGTCTTTGCATGGCATATGGTGTCCCCATCCCATAGGATGTGAATATATGTGACTACTGAACTGTAGTCAGTCTCATCTGTCCAGTGCAGAGGAACTGGATCACTCGTATGTTGCTTATCAGAATGTAAAATGGCATGGTCATTCTGGAAAACATTTTGGCAATTACGATATGACCCAACAGTTGCACTCCTGGGCATCTATCCCAGAGGAGTGAAGACTTATGTTCACACAAAAAGAAAACCTGTACATAAATGCTCATAGCAGCTTTATTCGTGATAGCCCAGAACTGGAATTGATCCAGATGTCCCTTCAACACTGAATGGTTAAGCAAACTTTACTCCAACCATATCATACAATATTACTCAATAATAAAAAGAAGCAAAACTACTGATACCAACAATAACTTGGATGAATCTCTGGAGAATTATGCTAAATGAAAAAAGCCAAACCTAAAATATTACGTATTGTATGATTCTATTGACATAACGTCTTCAAGATGCCAAAAAGTAGAAATCGAAAACAAATAAGTGATGGAGGAGGGGTGGGAGACATGGGTTTGGTAGCAAAAGGGCACCGGGAAAGATCCTTGTGGTGATGGAATTATCCTTTATCTTGACTGCAGTGTCAATACGTCAACATGTGATACATATGTAAGTGTAAGTGAAATTGCATAAGTCTGAATAAGATCAATGTCAATATGATAATGTATCTAGTTTTAGAAGATGCTAATATTGGGGTGAACTGGGGAAAGCATACACAGGATCTGTCTTTATTATTTTTTACTACATTTGAGATCTACAGGATCTCAAAAAATATTTTAACTAAAATAAGTTTAAATAGTAAGTTCAAGAAACCTACAACGGATGTAAGAGAAGGATTGATTTCTTTTTTTGGATTGTTAATTTCAAAATATTGGACTATGAGAAATCTTTACTCCTGAAACTATAAACAAACAAAGTAAGTTTAGCTTTTCATATAATGTAAAGCTTAGTCATATCCATTGTATCATCTGATTCTTACTGGTCTTCTGAGATAATGCTATTATTAATTCGATTTTGCAGATAAGGAAACTCAGGCATAGAAAGTTGAAGTTTCATCCATCATGACACTGTCAGGGAGTGGCCCCATCAGCACTCTAAACTGACTCTTCTGATTCCATATTCTGTTCTCTGTATCTCAATAATTTAATCACTTCAGAAAGACTTTCAGATATTACACCGTGCTAGGCTCATCAATAATGACATTACTAATCATGAATAATATTATGGATGGAGAGGCTGTAAGAGACTTGGTTTGGATTTGTAGTTTGATACTTTTTTGAAGTCAATGTTCCCTTTTTCAACAAAGCAGAGAAAGAAAAAGAAAGTTATTTGAGCTTTCTGGCAGCTTGAATAAATAGGATTTTCTTACCTGTAAACCTTTAAATATATTGGAAGCTAGAAAAAAAATCTTCCCAAATAAAACACATTAATGTAAAAGAATAAACATTTTTTTTTAATGAAAAAGAGAGAAACATTACTCATCAAGTATGTATTAAAGGGATGCAGACCGATCTGATGTGTCATGGACTTTTTGGCTTGATACAAAATGTTCTTATTCTTGTTAATTCTTATACTTGAACCTTTGGGTAAACGGTGGTAATTTAATGAAAATCTATGATAGTATGTGAATCCTCTTTGGGTGTTAGACATTCTGATAAGTGGTAATGAGCTTCTCACCATATTAACCACCATTAGGATATTATTCTGTATATCTTTTAGTCAAAACAGTTACTAAGAAATGTCATCTAAATTTTACTCTGAGCCAGTTAATTTGATTTCACCTCTGGTTGCTTTAGCTAGCCAAGATCTCATAGTTCTAGACAAACAAAATGTCAATTAAAGGACTGAAACAAAAAATAAAAGATTACTATCAGCAATCTATTTAACATTTAAATGGAATTCATACAGTTTGATATCCAACAGGATAAAAAGTAATAATAATTTTAAAAACCTTTGAAACACTTTAGTAAATTTTGTGTATTATCTAAAAGATAAAAGTAATATGATCTGCCTTTATCAGAAAATTTCTGTGAATTTACGACTGAGAAGTGGTATCATGAACTAGAAATTATGGCTTGATGTTTCAGAACCACACTTCTTTCTGTACCATCAAATGAAGTCAATGCAGCTATAACTTTTTTATTTATTGACACCCAGCTCCTTTCAAAAGCATTTGAAGCTGGCAAAGCTAAATACATCTTCATCTTACAAGGGACAACCAGCTGACAACTTCTTGAACTGAGTAAATGTGAGAAGTATAATACATTTAGAAATAAAATAGGGCCCAGTGCCTGAGTTCACCAAATTAAAGTAGCTTTACTTGGCAAGAATGCTATGTACTCATAAATCAAAACAATTTATAAAAGCTTCAGTGGTACCATTGCCACAATATGAAAATACAGATTTTGAATCTCAGTGTTTATTCCGTAAATGCCAAAGTAAATCAACTCAATCACATTTTCTTTATTAATACTCACCTACCTCCCTATGACATGTATTTTTGCCCTGAGCTTTGTCTTCAGTCTTTTCCGTAGCTCTAGCAGCTTGACAGTAGGCCAACTTTAATAAAAACAAACTGCAGTTGTTGAAAAGTTTATGAGTCTAGTACTATATTAAATTATTTTATTTAATTCTCAAAAAATCAAAATATATATTATAATTTTCCATATTTTATGGATTAGCTAACAACAACTGGAGAGGTAAGATAACTTTCCCAAAATCACATAGAAAACTCCGTGCCTGGATTGGAACCTAGGTCTAATTGTTCCTTAATCTTCCCTCTTAATTTCTGTTTCCTGAGCACCTGAATCAGTTCCTTAGTGTCCAGCAGATATTCAAGTTTCCTGGGAGTGGGGTTTTTTCTTTCTACGTCTTTTTTTCGGTTAGGTCTTTCCAGGAACTAGAGCCCTGCTATCTACTGCCAGATGCCCCTATCAATGACTGCCCCTTCCAGAAGCACCCCTACCTGCCTATCTACAGAAACAGAGGGGGTTGTGGACCCCGTGAAAGGCCAGAGCCGTACTGGCTCTTTGTAAATGAATCAGTATTCAGCTGTAGGGATTTGCGTAAAAATTAAATATTACCATTTTCCTTATGTATACAAATTCAATCCTTAAATTTTTAAAAAATAATTATAGTTAACTTACTAAATAGTTTCAGACACCATTGCTTTTTTTGCAATTACTTTAACACGGGTATTTGTATATTGGATTACTTTTTTAAAAGTTACCATATATGGGCCAGGCAGTAGCTCACATCTATATTCCCGACTACTCAGGAAGCCAAGGCAGGAGGATCACTTGAGCCCAGGAGATTGAGGTTGCTGTGAGCCATGACGATGCCACTGCACTCTAGCCTTAGCAGTAGAGCAAGATCTTGTCTTAAAAAACAAAACCAAAGTTATCATATATGATTGTTGCTATAGGACTGAGACATTCCTTTCCTGAATACCCAGATTGAAAATTGAGTTCTTAATGATTTCTTTTTCCATTCAGTTTTCACATATTAATCCAGTAGATGTGTGTTTTTAAATTTGTTTATTCTTATATTTTTAGGAGGAAAACTGGATCTATTATTTTATTAATATCCCAAGTCCAATTTTCAAAAATTCATAATTAGTATCAGGCTATATATTTTTGTTCATGTCTACAAACAAGTAGTATAATTGCTGAAGTTCAAAGACTGTGTAGTATCACTACACAGTTTGAAGTGGAATTATTTTGCATTTCCTGTAGCACTTAGTTTAGGGCTCAACATGTAGCAACGTTTCAGAATTGAGTTAAGTGCATGCTTTATCAAATATATTTTACTACTCTGAGAATTTTAAAGTAGATATTATTATTTCAGGCGATGTCACATTTTTCAAATAGCATACATTCTAATGTCACATGTGTAATTTCCCATGGAAATATTTTTTAAATAACTACATAAAATGGAATCTCATTGAAGAACCCAGAAGTTTTTAAAATTACATACATCAAAGAAACAATCATTGTAAGTCATTGACAATTCCATTTAAGTTATTATCTCTAATTAAAGGAATAGATAATACACATAATATAGTAGGTAATAATACTTATTCATTTAAAAATAAACACATAAACAAAACAAAAAGATTACCAAAAAAGAAAACGAACATAGTACTAAATTAGGTGGTTTACCTCACAAATGCTCCAGCTATAAGAAAATCAACCAAAAACCAGAACAATTTGGTACTTTTTTTCAAACTCACATGGCCATTGTTCCTCTTACTGTGTATCAAAAATAAATTATTTTATTGGAGATTATCTAAATGAGTATTCTACTTTTTCACATATTTCAAGGCCTTTTTCACTCAGGCTTGACTTGGGGATGTGTGTGAATCCCATCACAGTCTTTAAAAGTCAATAGACTGAAATGATCACTGATTGCTTAGTATGAAGCTCCTCCCCACTCTCTTAGGGAAACCCTCTGCAGTACCTGCCCAACACACCCGGCAAATTATTGGATTGGGCTTCTGTTGACTGTTGTGGTTCCAACATAATTATTTTATGGAATTGATAATTTGCATTACCACTATGGAATTCTGGCCTAAAACTCTAAGCTCTTTAGTAAGCCTACTTAAACTTTAATGCATATAATAGAGAGAAATTGGCACTGTGAATGAGGACAAACGCAGAAATCAAAATGTGTGAGTTTACAGGTGCTCTTCCAGTGAATGTGTGAAACTAAACATTCCAAAACCATGTCATCATTTCTGTTAATTTTATTCTTTAACAACATAAATGGTATGATCCTATTTTACCCAAGTAATTCTAGAATTAGAAATTTATAGTGTGTGTGTGTGTTCCAAGGATGCATATTGAAATGTATGTTCAAGGATAACCACTAAAAAACATAAAAATGTAGAACTAAAAAATTAACAGAGAAAAAAATGCAATAATAGAAATATTTGATTAATCCAAAAGAAGTCAGAAAAGGAGAAATAAAAAACACCAAATAAAGAACAGAGGAGACTAGTAGAAAACAAATTTCAAGATAATCAAATCAAATCAATTATACCATTATTTAATTTAAATGTAAATTGACTAAACACTCAAAAGACAAAAATAGCACACTGGATGAAAAAACAAACAAGATCCAACTAGGCACTTTCAACACAAAGACACAGATGGGTTAAAAGAAAATACCACAGCGTTGGCACAGGAATGGGCAAGAAAGAGAACTTGAATAAACAGGAAAAAAAAAAACAGCTCTGAGGAATGAGAGAGGGAGTTTATAAGAAATAAATAAATTTCCACTGGCCTTGAAGGCCAGTTTGAACTTGGAGCTCACAAGTTTTCAGAACTCAAGTCTCTAATAATAAGCCCAATACAAAAATAGTACTGTAAAGAAAAAGTTAAGGATGCAAAGTTAAGACATAATAAAAATATTTTTGCTAAAAATGTGAAAGTGGAAACTTGGGCCTCTAATATAGAAACAATTCTCCCAGATACTATGTTGTTCAAACATTTTACAGTTTAAATGCAGAAACATTTCTGATCACATCTTCACATAGTGGGATTTAACTGTTCTTGATGAAACTGTCTTCAGGAGAAAATATAAAACAATGAGCAGCTTATTGAATCTAGTTTTATTACAGACACATCATTAAACACATAAAAGGGTTTTGCACTTGCTTAATAACAAGCAATTTATGCTTACAGATAAAATAATTATCTGGATTTACATTTAGTTTCCCATCCTTCATTTTATAAACAAAATATAACGGAATTATATATCAGAAAATAGTTTAGTCCCAGCCACATTTTAAAACCTTCCAGTTTAAAGAAATTACAAATTTCATAGCTTTAAATATAAGTTGCTAGAATTTATCCACATAACATCCACATATTCACATATATAATTCAGTTATATTTTGTTTATAAAATGAAGGATGGGAAACTAAATGTAAATCCAGATAATTATTAAATGACCACAGTCACATGAATTTTTGTGTTGGTTGGAGCAAATGATATTGTTATATTTTCTAAAAGCTTTACATTCCTCAAATCAAGTGTGAAATTAGAAAACTAAATAATTTTATTTCTAGAAGCTTCAGATATATTTCACAAAGAGCAGTAACCAAGAGAACATATTGCAAAATATCTTCACGTCAGATACACTCTCTGTGTCACTTACTGAAAATCTTGGCTCACCATCAGCTAAACTTGGGCTTGATACCCAAAGGTAACCTTGACCTAGGCTTTCTGCCATAAAAAACGTGAAACATTCTTTCACTCGACAGCATTTAAGAATATTGCTTGTTTTGTGTTTGAAAGTGGCTTTTGACAGCAAAGTCAAAAGAACAGCTATAAGCACTAGTTTTGTACATAGAGGCTATCTTCTGATTTGTGGCTATTTGTACTTAGAGACTATCTTTTATATTTGTGGCCATCTACAGAGCTATTATTTCTTGTACTGTGTCTTTACTTCTCAGTGTTGAACAAAGTATACTCATTTCTGATTCTATAGGATTATCTTCCTGAAGTTGTTTTCCAGAACCTCATAGCTAGGTCTTATTAACTAATTACTCTTTCTCAGATTTAGTCTCATCGTCTATAAAATGGAAAAGTAATGCTGATCTCACAGGAAGTGGCAAAGATTAAATATGTTACTATATCTAAAATACTCAGTAGCCAGATCAGAACTTGACACATAGGAAAGAATCAATAAAAAGCAAATCATTTATTTGTCGAAGGTTGTGTTAAGGATGTCTGTATGGCTTCTGGATTCCAAGAATCAAACTCTTCACTCCCTTTTTCTCTGTCCAAGTGAGGCCGAAGCATGTTCACCAGGGAGTAAAACTCAAAATGCCCTTCGATGAAGCTCAGTTTCCTCACTCTCCAGGTTTAAGTCCACAATCAGGTTAAACCTCAAAAATAGCTCAATGGTCTTAATTAGCCACACTCTACCCAAGACCTTCTTTTCTGTATACAAGACGGAGGCATCTGGAGCAGGAACAACTTGTCTTTGGGTTGGAAGCCAAGCTGCTCCTCAGTCCCCACGGAGCTCTGATGTTATTTCTCGGAGATGCCTAGAGCTCTGGCCTCTCTGCCTCAGTTTCTTTCTGGGATTCCCTTCCTTCTTGAGGTCAACGTGTGGAAAATCTTTTCCCCGTGACTGAAAAATAAGAAACTGTTTAACAAATGTAAATGGAATAAAATAAAATCTCAAAAGGAAGTACTCCGCAGCAGTAAAGGAAAGGCCCTAAGTCACAGCTGATGTTTGAAGCAACAGCTCCAAAATGCTGTGGATACGGCTGCATTAGTGGAATTGGTGTTAGGTGCTACTGCAGCTAAATGAGAAAAACAATCCTGCTCCCCCAAGGCCTTACAATACAGTAGTGTTAATGGGATGCATGTACCAACATGTTTAAGAGAGAGCATATGAAAAGGTCTCAAACACAAAGCCATGGGAATTCAGAAGAGGGAGTGACTAAAGGGAATCAGGAAGCCTTCGTGGAGATTGTGTCATCGGACATGGGTAGAATTACATCAGGTAGAGAGGATGGGAAGCACACGACGCCTAAGGGAATGAGCATGGGAAAACGTAGAGCATATCTATCAAATGACACTGACTTTGATGCTAGGGTGTTCCTGAAGGTCATGGTGTTCTTTGTGATTTGATTCCCAGTTCAGAGCAACTCTGATCATTTTACAAACTGAATGACAGCAATCAGTGGTTGCTGCTCTTCACTCTCTTCCTGAGAACAGAAGGCACAGGAAGGACAGCAAGCACATTCCCACAAATTGACCAGGCTGAAGGAGAATGATGTCAGGCTGAACTAAGAAAATGAACACCCTCTGAACTGTCAAGAGACCAAAGTACAACACATTTAGTTATAGATGGAATTGATTTTTATTCACGATTCATGAGTTGGGGCAGCTTCCATTCTACAAAACAGAATGAGAGCTCCCGGTGGGCAACTGCAGAACAGTTCCTACCTTTTGTAAGGTAGGAACAAGGGAACAGAACAGTAGAAAAAAGCTGATTAGTAAATGTCAGATTATGTCAGTTTACCTTTCTGTAAGGGTTTAAAGCAGAGGGGACTTCCTTATTATGCTGACTCAGGTGAACTGGGATCTCCTGTTTTGAGGAAAAACTAGTCTGTTTTGGAATCTATCAGCTTCCTTAAAGTTTCAGGTTGATTATATGACATTTAGCAGGAGTGACTCCATTTTGGTTTGGCCTATGTCTATTGGGGCCAACTGCAGGAGCTCAGTCCAGAACAATGGCCTCCCATAATTTTTGTTTAACAACACCAATGCCATGAATAAAACAACAACCAAAAACCCCCCACATAATTTCATTGTAATTATGGAAAAAGTTCCACTTGTGTTACATCTTTAGATGAAAACCAAATATCATTTCTTTTGCTTATAACTTAGAGGTAAAAACATACTATGTGAGTTTAACAATAATATTTAAAATAAATTCAAATTAACATGTGCATATATATAATTATCAAATTCATTTTCCAGCCAGGAATCCCTGAGGAAAGATACTTAGTTTTGATATCTTCTAAATTTAAATTTGGTGAATGTATTTTTAAACATTTCAAATGTGAATTCAGTGGTTGACTTATTTAATACATACTAAATATAATCACTACAGTTTTTTTTTAAAAAAGGAAACCATTTTGTGAACCAATAAAATCAGATTTATAATGTTTTAATAGAGAAAAATCATCTTTTAAAAAATTCAAAAATAAATAAACATGCCTTCCTGTTTTCTAAATGTCTAACTCTGGATGTGAAATTGAGTAGAGACCTATGCAAGAATACATAAAACATTGAATTATAGCATTACCAATTACTTTTAATAGAGTTGACATTCTGTTCCTAAATATTTCTGAATCCATATCTATTTTTCTGAATAAAGAGAAATGATTTTTTTTGAAATGTAATTTCCTGAAAGATCAACTTTTGTTTGCATATTACAGAACATAAAAGAACCACACACTTTTTGCAGAACAAGATGCTAAAAATCCATGATTGCTCAACTATTCTAAAGACAAATATTTACATAATACATTGTGGTTTTAAGCACCTTCGCATAAATTCTTATTTGATCCTTATATTAATCCTATGTGCCAGTTTCTGCTACTAATTTATTCTAAAGATGAGAAAACTAAAACTAAAACATTCACCCATGATTTCAAAGCTGCAAAGTATAAAAGTTAGGATTTGGATTCCGGTCTATTACCTCTAGTGCTCTTCAGGTAAAATTACTGTTATTTATGAAAGAAACTTTTATATAAACCCAATTTTGTATTATGGGGCAGATAGCAATTCATATTGTGCTCTTCCCTTTGCAATATGGACAGACATGCACTCGAAGTCATATACATCCTGATGATGAGAAATAAAATGTCTTTCTATGGTCAAATTTGAATACTCAGACCCCAGTTATTATTAGACTTGAACCATGAAGAAACACATTTTGTACACATTTTATGCTCACACTTTGCAAACTGTAATTAGGATGAAGAATTCACTCATTTGTGAAGTCCATGCTACATGAATCAGTCATGAGGCTTTTCTGTATAAACAGACAAGTGGAACAGGGTGTAATGGATGCTATAGATGACCTGTGTATGAAGCAATAAAAGAATATAGGTGCAGAAACAGAACATAGTATATGGAGACAAGGGGGAAGAAAATTCAGGAAAACCTATGGAATAACTTGGCCCACACTCCCCAAATAAACAAACCAATAAAACCATCCCTACTATAGACAATGAGGCTGAATCCAAAGCTATTGTTCCTCTTCTCACTCTGCTGAGATGTCTGAAGGTAAAAATAAATAATTTCGAATTATTCTGCTGCTGAATGGTTTTCAAAGAATCCTGAAAAACAGAATATTTTATGTAAAATAATATCCACAAATTATTTTAAATGGAAGGGACCTGGGCTCAGTCAACCAGGAAACTAAACTCTCCCATCAGTATTCTTCATCCCAGGCCACTACGCTTGGGAAGGAACAAGGGAAACAAACACACTCTCTGTTTTTAAAGCCATAACTTGCCTGTTTAGGCTTCCCTAGCGAGGCTCTGCACAGCAAAATCTGGTGTCACTTCTTTGAGACAGGTGGGTATGTGCTCATGGCCAAGAGAAATCACAGTTCAAGCCAAACCAGTTTCTACCAATGAAGTCTTTATTCATTTCTTTATTTTGTTCTCATATTTCCATTTAGCCAGGAAATATGAACAGTTTGAAAAGTTCAAAAAGTCTAATAAAAATAGGCAGGACTAGATGATGGTTTTCATAAATGAATGAATGAACATATAAAATGGTCTCTTTTTCCCATATATTTCAAGAAAATATGAGAGTACAAACATTTTGGTTGCATTTTATATCTTTGCCTCTCCCTAGCAGGGGTCAGAGGTATGCCCTTCCCCTCCACAATGCTCACCACATCCCTCAAATTTTGAACCCTCTGATTACACTTCATAAGAGTGAAAATCTGAAATGACCAGAGTTGCGTTCTCCAGCTAAGTCTCAGGGGACCTGCTGCATTATTCTGAGACACAGAAAATATTTTCTTGGCACTTCAGAAAAGAGGAGAATGACAACTTCCTTCTGGTTCAGTGCTCACAACATTTTCACCCATGCAGTGGACGCACATCTATCAAGGCACCGTCGGCAAACAACATGACCATCCAAGCAAGTGCCAATACAACTGCCAGTGGCTGCCTCTACTCCTGCCTGGTTCCCTTCACTGGGAGACAGCCAGCTTCCTAAACTACCTACCCCTGGAATTTAGATTGCACTTCTCTACGAAGCAGGAAATGTTTTTTATTGATTTAAATCAGCACTTCAAGTCCAAAACCAAATGGTGTTTAATAAACTGTTGTAAATGAGGCGGGAAATGGTTATGGCCAAGTATAGTAAAAGATTATAGAGGTTAGAAAAAAAGGGGGCATGGAGCTGATGGAGCAGAGAAATCTTTTGGGGTTTAAATGGGAGCAAAAGTCTTCAAAAAGGGGAAAAGCCATGGGGGGTGGGAAAGATGGCAATGATGAGAAAATAAAACTAAGGTAGCCTTACTGTTCACAACATCGGAAATTGGCAAAATTGTCACGTGGTGTATTACAGTACTGGGCAGCTGCTGCTGAAATCAATTAGACACTGCATGGCTGTGGGGTTCACGGGCCAGCACTGTGGAGAGCAGAGCCCACTACAATACAGGGTGATAATAGGAAGGTTGCAAAAGCTGAAAGCTGGCACTTACCTTCAGGTACACCAATGGATATGACAGAGTTGCAAAACTAAAAATGCAGTAGCAAGGGAAAGGGAAAACAAAGTCAACATTATATGTGCTTTGCTGAGTTAATATCAAATTGTGTATTGTGTTGTTTCTTCTTCTTCTCTCCAGATTTCTCTGCTCATGGCATTTTGATACTTGTGCATGGGGCATACTCGGCACCTGCACATAGTTTGATACCATTAAATTGAGAATCTTGGCTTTTGGCCCCAAACAGGAAGGAGAACAATTAGGCAAAGCATGTAAAAGACAAAAGGTGTCCTACAGGATAATCCAAAATTATTGAATGTGTCTTTAAGAATTATGAAAAAAATAGATTCATGAGAAATCCTTTGTATCCAACCAGTTGCCAATTTATTCCAATGCGGCTTCCGAGATAAATCTCTTTATTTTGCATTCTTTTGTATTTTTATGTTTATTTCCCCAAGTCAGGCTTTGACTCCTTCCCTCTTGTGTTATTGCTTCTAACTAATAAAGCTTTGCCTTATGTTAAGCCTACTCCTTATTGCCAGATAAATATTTCTGGTGCTCTCACCTGTGATGTCCTCCTGCTCAAAACTTATTTTATGTGTGCATTCCAATTAAGACTGAATAAAAAACAAATTCTTTAGTGTCTATTTTTTAAAACAGACCAGCATGCCTACACACCATTAATGTCCAGTACAAGTGTTTATTGCTTGTAGCAAATGACCTTGAATTTGCTAGGTTCAAAGTCAGTTCAAACTGACTTTGCTCATTGCCACATTCCTGGTACTCAATTGCTAACCATCATCACTAGACTTTGTGTCTTCTTTTGGCTTACATCTCATCCTTTGGATTTGATTACAGATTCTGCTTTTCCTAGTTTGGCACTCAGCATTCTCTAGTAGAGCTCCTGGACACCTCAGAAATACAGATTGGTATGGGGCTATAAAAAAACTTTGCAGAAGCCATCAAAGATGTTCTGCCTTTATACCTAATACGAGTTTCTTCCTGATCTCTTGAATTTACCTCCTTGTAGGAAGCACCTATTGTCATGGGAAAATGATTAGTGTGGTAAATGAAAGTATTTCCAATTGTTCGACAAAGCTTCATTAATGTATTAGACATCCATCTACCTATAATGTGTGTAAATTGGGTCACAGATGCTTCTAGCTTTATTTCAATATTCTGTATCCAGGAAATTTTAATGTTGTAACATTTGTATTACGAATTGGAAGTTTTAATTATCTGATGTCATTTGACTTACAAGAAATCACTTGGAAATGAATTAAATATTATATATTCCTATAAGTAAAGTGAAATATATAACTATGTATAAATATATAATAAACTATATAACTGTATTAATGTAATTACATAATATATAACACATATTATATAATACTGTAATTATTATAATACATAATATGATATATAATCATATAAATATTTTATTCCTTGGATTTTTCATTTCAGAGAGTCACTTGTCCTACCCTATTTTTATTGCTAAAGTTTTTATTAAAAGGGACTATTTTTATAAATAAAAGTAAAAAAGAAAAAAAGTAAAAATTGCAACTGTAAACTAATATAATTTAATTGGCATAAAGAATTACCATCTGTTAAATGCTCACTGTGCTGCTAGACTGGCTGTTTCATACACTTTATGTCATTTATTCCTTGTAGGTACCGTTGAGTACCCAATATTCCTCCATTTCTCAAGAAGAGGGAAGTTAGGATTAGGCAGTTTAGTAAGTGAAAGAGCAAAGCTTCAAACCTTCTGGATGCAAAACCCATGCTCTTAACCAATTTGGCATCTGTATTTGTCTGTATAATTATTTTTAAGTCCTCACTTGGAAAGACATTTTATAATAGCTAGACTCGTTGCTTTGGAAAGGAGGTCAAGGCAGCACGGAGTGTCGTTGGTTTAAATGACCTCCCTCTGTAGTAATAAACTGTGGCAAAGCTCTTGATATATTACTGTAGGATTTTTATCGGAAAAAGTATCACATGATTACTGTTTCATGGAGAAAATAATTCTTGGGTAAAAACCAGGGTTTAGAAAAGAACTTTTTGGCTCTAAAAAGTGCATCAACCTTATTGCAACCCCAGCTGTGGGGCCTGAAAAACAGATGTTTGAGATCCCTGAAGACTGCAAAATAAATAGTGCTGTAAAAGGCAGAAGGAAAAGGAAAATGTATTATATAAAGTTTTATGTCTGGTATCACGATGGTTGATAAAATCGACTACATTTGAATGAGTGTAGTCAAAATACTAGCTTCAATGGACCATCACACATCAACCTTGCCTTGAGTTGATAGAAATTAGAATTGATTTTCATTGCTAAGTTCCTCAGTTAATCGATGCTGTAAAAATGGAGACTGAGTAAAACATCAGAGACAAACTGAGGTTTACACAATAATACTCTATGTTTGCTAAGTTTCTCTTTTGAGTTTTCATTACTAAATAACTAATAACAACTAAAAGTTGCATAGCCTAGGAAGGAAATACTGTCAGGTGTTCTCTTTGTTTACCAATTACCAAAGTAGAGGAAATGGGCTTTAGTTGCATCTGGAAGGATAAGGTTAGAATGATTAGTAATAACAGGAAGGAAGTCTATATATTAAATATAAAAAAGAATTTCTATAAGAGATAAAGTGGATATAACTTTATACATATAAATTATATTTAAGACTTTTCCATGGAAATGTCTTAAAACATGTCAGAATTTGGTTATCATGATTCTTTTGGATAAAATTGAAACTTTTGAGGGCAGACAACCACCATATTTGATAGCCAACGACCCTTTCTGACCCAGATCCTCATGGTATTTTCTAAGCTCCTCTTGTTGTCCCTGTGAGAGCCCATCTTAAAGGCGGGGGTGTGGGGGGGAGACCTGCTGTCACCTAACTTACTAGTAAGAAACCATCCACCATCCTGGGAAATGATGACATCTCCTTTAAGTGGTTTTCCTTGAGCCCTTCCTGTTTCAGATATTCCTTTAAAAAAGAAAAAAAGTACTATACGTAATTTTATTATGTTTTTGAAAAAATAAGCTTCCTACAGCGCTATAATTTGAATTGAAATTAAAAACCTACAAATATGCCCCCAAATGGGGAAAATAACTTTACTGAGATATCAAATATTATAGATTTACAATCACATTTTTTTCCACCTAACTTTTAAAGTGCTGTTTAAATAATACCTGAATAGATTACAGCATTAAATAACTAAATAATTCAGGAGGAAAAGCTACCACTGCAAAACGGAATTACAGGTTCATTTTCTTGCATTATGAAAGCCAAGGAAAAATCACTCCCCACAAAGAAAACCTGACCTATGATCTTAGTCTATGTGTATTATTAATGTCATGATGCCATTGTCCCATAGAGGGTAACATTTGGCTGCTATTTGCATCATTATTATTTAGCCTTTATATAACACATTCGTCTTTTGTTAGGTTTAAAAGGTCAATTGTGACCTAAGATTTTTACAGGTTTCCCTTTCTTTTCTTGAATTCAGTGAGAGATTTCTTTGGTTTACAGTACTCTTGAAAGATTCCACGCTGAGTGGAAAACTGAACACTCAGGATGCTTCAAGGATACATGTCTTGTCAGCCCTGCTGATTTATATGTTGAGAACATGTGTCTTTATCTGATTCAGGACATGCCCCCGCCTTTGGCTGTTCACCACCAGTCTCTTCAGATGCCGTCTCAGCAAATAAGAAGAACAGGTGGAATGTGTTCAGCTCAGGTTTTGCTTTCTAGAGTGGGGGAGAATTGGCTTCTTTTTAGTAGGTGCAATCTTTTGTTGCTGACATTCATAAACTGTTTAAGAACTAATCTTTAAAGGACTTTGCCATAAGTGGCTTGAGTTCTCAATGTGAATGCAGCCATGATCATATTGGTTCATGTCACTCTCTGTCCTGCTGCCTTAATCCCACCCAGTCATGCCATCAAAGGGACCTGGACTCAGAAAATGTTTTAGGAATTCTTGCCCAAAGCAGCAGGGGCCTGATTCCAGTATTATGGCTTTCCAAGGCTAGACAGAATCTAGTGCTCTGTGTATGCAACAAATTGTAGGAAGATTCATCTTCTCTGTCCACTCTCCCCAGCTCCTCCCCACCACCTGGTGCATTTAGCTTCAGCTCCAGCTGCGCGTTGAGAACAGAGGCTGACTCTGAATCCCAGCCTGGCTAAACCCATTAACTCCAACCCAGCCAGTTAACACCCACACTGACCCCACTCAGTAATCCTTAAATAAGGTGCCACTTCTTTGTTCACAAATTTGTTTATGTCTCCCCAGAAGACCTCTGAGTGAGTCACTGTGCCTTCTGTCCACCTGTGCCTACCTTTCTACAAAGGTAGCTCATCTTTTAAGACAGAAAATTGGCCACAGGACAGAGATTAGTGTCTAGCTCAGACGTGACTAAGTACTCCCGTCTGCATCAACAGAGGAACATCTTTACAACCAAATTCTAGTAAGAGTTTTAAAATCAACTAATTAACACCAAGACCTTCCTCCCTGCCACACCTTACCCCTGTCATCAGCCCACGCCTTTGCAGTCCTTCCTTCCACTTCCGTAGTCTCATTTGAGTCCCTGGGTTCCCAAACCCATCTGTGTTCTTTCGAGCTCCTAGCCATTTCCTTCCACTGTGCCCACCTTCTGCCCTCAAGCCCTTCACCCCACACTTAGAAGACCCTTCCTTGTGTATAATCCAGCCCCTCCTCAGGATGCGGCCTCTCCTTACATCCCCTCTGTACATCTGCGTCCTGCAGGCAGGTGCCTATCTTCTTCGTACTCTCCCCTGCCACTTCTACACAGTTCCTTGTCCTTCCTCCCCCACAGGCTTTTAGCCTGATTATTATATGTGATTCTTGCCTCCTTCCTGTCACTAGGATTTACTTACTTCCCTTTTGGCTCCCGGTTGGAAGCAATTGACCCAGATTCTTTGAAAATTCTCCCACGTGGATTGAAGTTTTGGCCCTACCCCTGTTCCCACCATCATCCTGGATGACCTAACTGGCCCCCCGAGGATACAGTCAGCATCACAACCTCACAGGCACTTGCTTTCTTCCATTTCTTTCATTTCTTCTGCCCCCACTGTCATAGGCATGCCCTAAATGTTGCCATCCCCCAGAACTGCCACCTTTCTGACACTTTAAATTCCATCATCCCACTTCCTGACCACCTTCTCTGTTTATGTACATTTCTCAGTCCCCTCTCCAGTGACTCATTCTTCACTCTCACTGAAACTGTCAGTTCCTGGACATCTTTCTCTCCTGCTCTGTCAGCAACTCTCTGGCCTTTCCTCTTTGTCTATTAGCCTGGACTCCTTACAATTAGCCAGCCAATTCCACTTTTCCTGTCAAATTTTAGCCTTACATGAATCCGAACATCAGACTTTTGTCATTATACCCCGTAATGGGTAAATCTTGCTAAAGAAACTCACAAGTTAAAATTGATGGCCTCCTACCTCTGGTTCTCATCAAGCACTGAACACATGATCCATCAGAGGCGCTTTACCACCTATGTTCCATATAGTATTTTTTAAAATGAGCTCATTTTATTGAAATTTGGCTAAGCTTGAATTAACAATTTATGGTTGACATTCCATGTGTTGACTTTCACAAATACTATTTGTGATACTTTTAAAACCATAAGTATATAATTTTTGTGTGTTTAGAAATAGACACTGTGCTATATCTCGTACGGTATCTCCTAAACCAGGGTGGCAAATATACTTCTTTCACCAATTTCAATTCTTGGAGGGCCAGTGACTCATTTTTATTGACTACTGGACAGCAAGTCCATAATTATGTGGTTAACAAGATTTAAATACAAAGGGTTGGGTAAGACAGACACTTCCCTGCTTAGAACAGCTTTCTAAGCAGGGCCTGGCTGACAGGTATTCAACCTTCAGGTTTCAGCTTAAACAGAATTTCTTCAAAGACTATCCACCTCTAGGCTTACTTAGATGTTCTTGCTATCTGTGCCCCCGACTGTTAAATAGTCTCTCTTCCCCAGTAGCCTATAAGTTCCCCTGAGAGACCTGCCTGTCATGCCTACCACAGTATCCTACGCTTAAGCATCTAACACCTAGCAAGAGCTGGATAAATATTTGCTGAATAAATTAATTCTATGGTCCCATTCTGCATGGCTAAACCTGTTCTTTACATATTCTTCCTGTTCTAGCCAAGCTAGGCCACTTGCTGTTCCCCTAAAGGCTCCACAAATCCCAACTTTCAAACCCACAGATTTATGGTGAATTGAATTGCTCCCTTGAATCACAAACCCAACATGCCTGGTCTCAAGCTTGTATTCTTTAATGTCCATTTCCAATTCTACCCTCTTTAGGAAGTATTTCCCGATCCTCTCTTCTCATTTGGAATTTCCGAACATTTTATCACTTTCTTTTATGTATCTTTAGAACTGGAAGGGACCTTAAATCTGATTTGGTCCAACTTTCTAATTCAACACATGACAAAACAGTCTCATAGCATGTAGGGCTTTCTCCAAGGTGATTCTCCTCAGTTGAGGGCCTGAGCCTAGAAATCAAGTCTCCGGAGTCCTTTCCACTACATAATGCCACCTTCCTAAGGCAGATGGCCAACGTCAGCATTATCAGGGAAGAGCTCTAACTCACCTGATGAATGTGTGGGTATCGATTACAGTAGGAAGTGATCACAGTAGGGGTACTTACAATTTTAAAAATGCTGTCTAATTTTCAGAAAAGAATTACTTAAGCTTACTCAATGTGTTTTTCCATTTTTTGGTAAATTAGGATATTCATATATGAGAAATGTTCACAGTGAAATGCATCTGTATTCGTGAGCATAATATTAAAGAGCATTTCTCACCTTCATGCAACTTAAATATACTCACCCAGGTTCTAGAGTTTTATTTTTACAAAAGCACTGTAAAGCCAAAGACATCATGGTGCTATTAATCTCCAAAGAGAAGCTTTTATGAGCTCTTCAACCAGAATCTAGAACAGAAATCATTTTCTAAACTGTAGCTTTCTGCTTTTATGGCTGAAACATTTAGCAGAGGTTGAAGAGGCGTTTGTGCTCCAGTATATTTTGTCTGTGACCTCGACGGTGCTTTGCTAATTCCTGTTACCATCCTGCTGCCTGTTCTTCTTTTGGTTTAACCTGTTAACGTGTTTTCTTTTCCATATGCTCAATATTAGCAAAGATTGATGCAGAGTCTCTTACAAAAGGGGACATAATACAATAGGCAATGTAGCATTGCTCCAACAAGTCCTGTTTTTTCTTTAATAATTTCTGAACATCTCAGCATTCACCCTGTCTGTTCTTCTTTACCAACCCTATTTAGCAGAATCATGCTCATCTTTCAAAGCCCAGCCAAGTTCACTGCCGACTCAGAATCCTTACATCTGTCAGCACTGATGGCTCCATCTGCTGGATCCCAGAGATGAATAGACCTTCCAAGCAGGAGCAGCATGAATCGCCATCAATATTTTGAGACTGGTGGACCCTTCTATTGCTGATACCTATTTTGCTAAAGTGCTAAAATAGAAAAAGGTCTGCTAGTGCTGTGTAACCAGTGTTCTAAGATGGGAATGGTTGACAGTCTGGAAATTTCTAATACTTATGAAGTTAGCAACTAGTTGCTATCAGATGTAATTTTGAACTAAGAAGACTTAAAAATTGAATTTCCTAAAAATGCTTCTGATACACAAATAGGCAAGAATAACGATTATTTTCCAAGAAGTTGACAGGGAAATGAAATTATCCTGAAAAAACGGAAAGCAATGTATCAGTGAAAATTAGCCTACATTAAATGCTACTATGTGTCAAGAATTATGTTAAACACTTTATGTCATTTTAGTTAATTCACACAACCATGCTATGAAAGAAGGTAACTTGAACAAAATGTCTGGTTAGTTGGTGTTCATACTGACTGCTGGTCAACAATTCTCCTATGTTGTTTGTTCTTTCCACTACTTCACACTACTTGCCTGGAGATGCAAAATAGACTATTTTCCTAGAGAACCAACAAATATGGACAACATTGAGAATTGTAGTGACAGGTAGAGCTTTTGCTATGTGGTCGTCCCTGACCAAATATATTAATAACTGCCACAACACAAACTGTCATCCTGCTGTAAAGAAAATGTTGGAAGAAATTCACAAGTTTTTAGCTTAGTATTGATACTAATAGTAACCAGTTTTTAATATTGCTTTATAATACCAGCACTATTAAGCTAGTGTTAACATAAAAGAAAATTAAAACTTAGTTCTAAAAGTAAAATTAAAGTTCTGGAATTAAAAGCTATTATATGATATAATAAGTAAGACTATACATAAAACATACAGTTTTATTTGATGCAATTATAACCCAAAAGGCCTGAAAACTTTATATGAAATTTGGTTTTGGAAGGTTAAGGCTATAGGGGACTTCAATAGGTTATTCAATGGATCTTCCTGCATTTGGGAAGAACTTTATTTAAATGCATCCCAGGACAAGGTGTGGTGGCTCAAGCCTGTAATCTTAGCACTTTGGAAGACCAAGGAAGGAGGATTGCTTGAGGCCAGGAGTTTTAGACCAACCTGAGCAAGAGCAAGAACCCCATCTCTTCAAAAAATAGAAAAAAATTAGCTGAGCATGGTGGCACATGTCTGTAGTCCCAGCTACTTGGGAGGCTAAGCCAGGAGGATCAATTGAGTCTTGGAGTTTGAGGTTGCAGCGAGCTATGATGATACCACTGTACTCTAGCCTGAGAAACAGAGCTAGACCCTATCTCAAATAAATATATGAATATATAAATAAATGCATCCCAATACATTTTTCTCTGGGCTCTTCAAAATCTCTAGAACAAAGAGAGAAAGAAAAAAAATGCCATATCTTCCCTTAGCAAAGTTTTAGTATACTTGATAAACACTTCAAAGTGGAAAATTTTCTATCATTTGGGCAAGCATTCACTTTTTTGGAGCTGTTTCCAATCCCCATAATATTTTATTACTTGCTATACATCTTTAGCACTTTGTAATGCTCTGCCATTTGGAAGTTAAACCATGCAAAACCGCACAGATTGTGGAACCCAGCACCTCAAAGAGTTTACAAAGCCCACCGCACTGTGCTGTCAGCCCTTGCTGGTTCTATACACCCCACCCCTCCCAGCAGCATGAGGTGAAGATGTTGCCCCATTGCCCCCTGCCCAGTGCTAGAGTCAGTCTGGCTGCTCTAGCAGAAGAGTAGGGGACCACAATAACATGTATTGCCCTAAAATGTGTCTTCCTGGTGGCTGATCTGCATCCCAGGGTTTGCTCTAACAGGTACACCCAACTCCAGCCTTCTCTCCTGATCAATTTCAGTTCACTAAGTTTAGGATTGTGTTAGTTTCCTAGGGCTGCTGTAACAAATTATCACAAGCAACAGAAATTGATTCACTCACAGTTCTGGGGGACAAAAAGTTCAAAATCAAGGAGTCAGAGGGACTCAACCCCTCCAAAGCCTTTAGGGAAGAAGTCTGCCTCGCTTCTTAATGGTCTCCGGTGGCTTGTGGCAGTCTTTGACAGTGGCTGCACCATTCCAGTCTCTGCTTCTTTGACTTATTTTTTCTTTATGGCTTTGTTGAAGTGTCATTGACAAACGCAAGTTGTATATATTTAAGGTGTACCGCATGATGTTTGGATACATGGATACATTGTGGTTACCACAATCAAGCTAATTAACATATTCATCAACTTATTTAGTTACCTTTTGTTATGGTGAGAACACTTAAGATCTATTCACTTAGCAAATTTCATGTATACACTACATTGTTATTATTAGTTATAACTATAGTTACCGCGTTATACATTAGGTTTCCAGAACTTATTCATTTTATGACTGAAAGTTTGTACCCTTTGACCAAAATCCCACTTCCCTCAGCCCCCTGCCCCCAACCCCTGGCAACAACTATTCTACTCTATTTCTATGAGTTCAACTTGTTTAGATTCTACATATAAGTGAGAACATGCAATATTTGTCTTTCTAGCCTGACTTATTTCACTTAGTGTAATGTTCTCCAGGTTCATCCATGCTGTCTGTCTTCACATGGCCTCTGCTATGTCTGAAATCTTTTTCTCTATTTCTGAGGACACCTGTCATTGGATTTAAGGTCCATTCAGATAATCCAGAATAATCTCATATCAAGATTTTTAACTTAATTAGATCCTCCAAGACCTTTTTTCCAAGGTTACATTGACAGTTTCCAAGGGAAGTACAAGGACATATGTTTTGGGGGCTATCATTCGATCCACTGTAAGGTTATTGTTTCGGTTATGATTCCTTACTCCTGGACCTTGTTTCTTCTATCTTCAGCATTTGTTTGATACTTCTGGAACTTCATCACTGGTACCATCCATTCCAACCGCAAGTTTTCCTCCACCTTGATATTCCCCCTCTATAAGATAAGGCAGCAACCCTGTGGGGGCTTTGGAAACAGAAGGCCAGGATTCAAATACAGATTTCACCACTTTATGAAGTCATTCATTCCTTCATTCATAAATATTTATGCCTACTTATTGCCAGGTACTGTCCTAGGCTTTGATGGTGGAGCATTATAGAAACAGTTGCAAGTCTGTCTTCTTGAAGGTAACATTCGAAAGTAGGAGGAGAAAGGCAATAAACAAATAAATACATTATATAATATGATTGCAGGTACTGACAAGTGCTCTGAAGAACAATATAGCAAGGTAAGGCATAGAGAGCCATGGCTGGGAGTGTGCAGTTTCAGATGGGGTTGACAGGGTAGGCTTCTGCTATGAGGTAACATTTGGCAGAGACTTGAACAAAGTGTCAGACTGTGCCACAAGAATATCTGGGGACGTGACCTGCTTGAGGAGGGAAGAGCAGTAACACCTTAGGGAAAGAAGGAGCTTGGTGAGTTTGGTATGTTTGACAATAGGCCAGAAGATGGGTATCTATCACACATGTGTTCATTACAGCATTATTCACAGTAGCCAAAATGTGGAAGCAAACCAAGTGTTCATTGATGGATAAATGGAGACACACAATGTGTAGATATACACAATAGAATGATATTCAGTCTTGGAAAGAAATTCCGACACATGCTTCAACATGGGTGAATCTTGAGGACATTGTGCTGACTGAAATAAGTTAGCTATAAAAGACAAGTAGCATATAATTCCACTTACAAGGTACTTAGAGTAATCCAGTCCATAGAGGTAGGGCCTAGAGTGTTAGTTTTTCAAAATGAAAAGTGTTTTGAAGATTGGATACACACAATACACAGTGTATTCACTTAACACCACTGAACTGTACACTTAAAAATGGTTAAGATGGTAAGTTTTGTGTTTTGTGTATTTTACCACAATTAAAATAATAATAGAAAAACACAACTATTGACGCTCTATAAGCCTTGGTTGCTTTATCTATAAAATGAAGATAACAGTAGTAATTATATCACATTTTTGATGGGGGAAGGAACAGGATCATCCATGAAAAGTGCTTTGATACCCCTGGCTTGTAAAAACAGCTCCTCTCAAGGTAACTGTCCTTATTGTCACCGTTGCTATTGTTCTTGCTGTTATACCCATCAGCAATTCTGTAGGATGCTATCTTTTTACTCTACATTATATTGTTCAAAGCACTATACTTCACATGAAATTATTTTATCTATTATAGACTCTACTATTTCATTTGCAATCTTCCTCATGAAAGCAGGAATTCCTGTTTTAATTTATCACAGTGGCCCCAGAGCCTGGCGCATAGTAGGTAATAATTCACATCAGTTGAATACATTCATTCTTTCTATTATTGTCATTGTTATTACTCTATGACAGTATATCCCAGCACAACCAGTTAAGGACTGTTAAGTGCAGGAGATGGTGCTGGTGAGCCCAAGTGACCCCTAGAGCAGTGATCTACAACCTTTTGTCACCAGGAACTGTTTTCATGGAAGACAATTTTTCCATGGACTGGGGGTAGGGGGTGGTTTGGGGATGATTCAAGCACATTACATTTATTTATTTATTTATTTATTTTTAGCAAAATTATTTCCTTTTATTCTGTGGATCTTCACTAAAGTAAATAGAAATGTGCATGATTTATATTAATTTATACATGATGATGAGAATTAAGGCTTCTGGAGAAACTTCCACTATATATTTCAGAAGATCTTCAGGGAAGGGGCTGACTTGTCTTGACTAACTCCCAGTGGGCCTGAAGAGATACTGGCCAGACTTTCAAAGTAGCTCCTTGAAGATAGATTGATCTGTTTAGAACAGTCCATTCACCTGTTCAGTTTCAGGGTCCAAACCAATATCATAAAAGCAGGGCCGAGTAGGGAGTCCAGGCGTTGTGCTCATTGTTCCTACTAAGGGGTACAGAAAACCAGCCCCAACACTGGCATGGATGTCGCGAATAGGCAGAACGAAGCCTGTAGGCACGCCTTTTTGCTCTGGATTGTGAGACAAAGACAAGTGTGTCTTGGTCATGCAGATGGGTAGATTCCCAAAGCCCTGCTTCATGTAGACTTCTGCTTTGTGCTGAGCTTCAGGGAGCAATTCAATGTCATCTGTCCCATAGATCTTCTGTGCAATGATCCTGATTTTATCCTCAACTGGGAGCTGGAGGTCATAAAGGAGTCGGAAGCTGCTGGGTGCCTGTGTGGCTCTCTGGACAGCCTGTGCCAGGGCTAAGGCACCCTTGCCCCCTTCTGCCCAGTGAGTGCACGTCACAGCAACAAAAGCTCCATGCTCTCGGGCAAGGAGGGTGACGAGGTCCAGCTCAGCCTCTGTATCCATCTTGAACGCATTTGCAGCCACTACAACTGGAGCTCCAAACATTCTGGCATTTTAAATTTGTTTCTTCAAGTTACTGAAGCCTTTTTCAACCAGCTCCAGGTTTTCCTCTATGTAAGCCTTGGGAAGAGGCAGTCCAGCGGTGACCATGGGGCCACCTCTGTGCGTTTTAAGAGCCCTGACAGTAGCAACGAGCACTACCACGTGAGGGTGGAGGCCAGAGTACCAGCATTTGATGTTAAGAAACTTTTCCATTCCAATGCCTGCTCTGAATCCGGCTTTGGTCACTACAAACCCTTCTGGGCTGACAAGCTTGAGTGCGACCCGGTCTGTGGCGATGACAGACGAATTCCCATGTGCGATGTTGGCGAACGGGCCGGCGTGCACAAACGCCGGAGTGCCCTCTGACGTCTGCATGAGGTTAGGCTTGATCGTGTCCTTCATGAGCACTGTCAACGCGCCACTCATCCCCAGGTCTTCATCACTGATGGGCTCCCCTTTCTTGCTGGAGGCCACCACCATTTTGCCCAGTCCCTCTCTCATGTTTTCCAGAGAACTGGTGAGGGCCAGGACAGCCATGATTTCACTGGCCACTGAGATATCAAACTGGGCCGTCCATGTGTGTCCTTTCTCCGTTGGAGCCTGTCCAATTGTGATCTTCTGCAGGAATCTATCATTGGTATCCAACACTCTTTGCCAAGTTATGGTTTCTGGATCACTATCCAATCTTGCAAATCTGTGTATCTCTTCGTCTGTCAGTGTGGTAGGGTCAGGCTTTTCAATGCCTAGTCTCCTTAACCTTCGGATTTGGATGTCAGAGAACTTTCTCACTCCATTTACTGAGGGCACCAAATGATTAAAGAGAGCCTGGTCTGTCTGGGTCAGTTCATGCAATATCCGGGCATCAATGGCTGCAGCACCCAGGTTATTAGCTGCAGTGATGGCATGGATGTCACCAGTGAGGTGGAGATTAAACTCTTCCATAGGAATGACCTGGGAGTAGCCACCTCCTGCAGCACCACCTTTTATTCCAAAGGTGGGGCCCTGGGAAGGCTGTCACACACACGCAAAGACGTCCTGGAAAAGATGGGCACCCAGGGCTTGCACCAGCCCGATTGTGGTTGTACTTTTCCCTTCTCCCAGGGGTGTTGGAGTTATTCCAGTCGCCACCACGTATTTTTCCGTCAGGCTGGTGTTTCAGGTGTTCCAGTGCTGACAGCAGGACTTTGGCCTTTGTCTCACCATACAATTCCACCTCTTCAGAGAACAGGCCAATTTCTCCAGCCAGTGTACCAAGTGTACACAGTCTCCAGCCAGTGTATCACGATCTTGCTTTGGTTTGCAAGATCGTGATATAGCAATGTCACTTGGAACAGGTGTCTTCAGGGTAAGGTTGTTATACTGAATACTCCACTTTCCTGGCTTGTATTTCTCCAGGAAACCCCTTGTACTCTCTACCGTGCTCTGCATCAGCATTGCCACCGTCATGGGCCCAACGCCACCAGGAACAGGAGTGATGAAGCCCGCCTGCTCTTTGGCCTCGTTGTATGCCACATCACCCACAATCCTTCTCCCATTTGATTTTATATCATCTGGGACATAATTGATCCCACAGTCAATGACTATTGCCCCAGGTTTGATCCATTCTCCTTTCACCATTTCAGGCTGACTAGTTGCAACCACCAGGATGTCACCTTTATTTACCTTCTCGCCCAGATTGGCAGTCTTGGAGTGGCAGGTGGTCACTGTGGCATTATTCCACAGAAGCAAGTCATGCATTGGGGCTCCTACTATTTTACTGTGCCCGACCACCACAGCGTGCTTTCTGGCGATCTGCACCCCTGTCTCTTTGATGAGTTCCAAGCATCCTGTAGGCGTACAAGGGATGAAACAGTCATTTAGGTCACCTCTAGCGAGTTTCCCAGCACTGATATTAGTCAATCCATCCACATCCTTTTCAGGTGCGATAGCATTGATCACTGCTTCAGTGTTAATAGCATTTTCTGAATCCAAAGGTAGCTGCAGTAAGAATCCATGTACAGTACAGTCTTCATTCAAAGATCAAATGTACTTTAATACCTCAGATTCTGTGGCTGTTCTTGGTAATTTAATGTGAGTGGCTTTGATCCCAACCCCTTCAGCAGCCTTCAGCTTCACATTTATATAAAGATTGGAATCATCTCTGTCGCCAGCCTGTAAAATTTCCAGGCCTGGTGTGAAATCAGGTACTTGCTCCTTCATCTGAGTGACTTCATTCTTCAGTCTCTCCCTTATTTGCTCATAGGCCTCCTCCCCATCAGGATTTTTGCTGGTGCCATGACCACAGTTGCTGGCTGCCAGATCTGGACTCTGCCACACTCTAGTTGCAATATCAAGCGCATTACATTTATTGTGCACTTGAAACAGATATTTCAGGCCACTTTCACTCTGTCTCTTCTCTAAAGGCAAATTTGACATCACTTGTGATCCACGATAGCCTGCTGCCTTGGGCTCAGGCATCTAGTCACTGGTTTGTGTCACCAACTTTGAAGACAGGGTCCTGGGTAAAATGAAACTTGACCACAGTCCTTTCCCTTCTCCCCTCTGGTTGAGGGATAAAGTGACAGTGGGTTAAAGTCACCCCAAAAGATGCTTGAAATGTATCCCAGAAGCTCCTGAAAGGCCACAAATGGTGCCTCTCACTTGTCTTGCTTTATTTATGGTGTCAGATGTGAAAACACTGTGTAATGGCTTTTCGTCATCTTCTCTTACTCAGAATGGCATAAAACATGTATTTTTGGATTTTAGTTTTAAAGTTCAAGTTCAAAGTCACAAATATTTATTTTTTAACTTACACAATAATTACTACCCTGGTAATAATCATCTAGTTTTCTAGTTCTACCTCACAGTTTTTATTTTATCTGCAAAGGGATGGTCAGGAAATGAGTTCAGAATTACACACACCACTCATCTTTTGTTTGCTTATTTATTTATTTTTCTGTATTTATTACAAACAGAAGGGAGAGGGTCTCAGTCCTTCCTGGCGGCTGCTTTCCTCATGGTGGCCAGGACGTTGCTCAGCTTCTCTGGCTCCCTCTTGGCACAGATGTGTGTCCCCATGCCTTTCTTGATGAACTAGATGGCCCTTTTGTCCTTGGAGACCTTGAGCAACTCCATGGCACGCTGCTCAATCAGGGCAAAGCCACACACCTCTTGGATCATGTCTCACATGGATTTATTGTGTTTGGTGAAGCACCTTCAGGGTGGCTGTGCCTGGACTCATTCAGGTTCTTGGTCACCTTGTTGAGAGGCCCACAGCCATGGGGCAGTGCACAGTCACGGCTGCTGCTCTTCAATGGCTGGGGCGGCAGAAGCCATTCCTTGTTTAGATCTGACTCTAAGACAGCATGACAAACACTTTTACTTTGCTTATTTTTAAAGAATACTTTCATTATCTGGACAAAAATGTGTGCAATTTAAATATAAAACCCTACATCATTTAGATCATCTGCTTTCCAATTCTTGGAGAGTGCCTGATGCAACACATGAAGCTCATGTTTGGATCATCAATCTGCCAAATACACATTGGGATTCCTAAACCCATATTCCCACAAAAGACTGGGCTCTACCAAGGTTAACATCACATTGGAAACCTACAGTTTACTAATGTATCTCCAAGGGCCACAGTCAAATAGAAGTAGGCAGGAAAAGAAATCCAAGACATGAATATTTACATACCTTTACTGTGAAGAGTATTCTACCCATTAGATGCATGGAAAAAAATAAGCATTTTCATACTTAATGGAGAAATATATCTTCATTGATCCCTGGCTATAAGCTAAAAAAATCCTGTATGCTGCCTCCTACTCAAACTACATCTCCAGCTCTCTCCTTTCCTTTGCCAGCAACTTTATGAGAGGAGTGATCTATAGTTGCTTTGCCTTCTTCTGCTCACTATATAACCTACTGTAACCTAGCTTCTGAACTAAGTATGTTGTTTAAAGATAACTACTTTCCTGTGTGAGTTTTAAAATCTCAGAAAATTCATGGAAGAGGAAATACACTGATTAGCATGTCAATGCAAGATAAAGCACATAATTAAGATTGGCACATAAATACTCTAGTGCTACTGTCATGGCCATCTGTTGTTTACGCCTGCCCAGAATCCAGACCTGCTTTTAGTAACACCACCCTGATTTTCCTTTGGAAACCTGTGACAGCCCCACAGTTAATCAAGAGTAGACAGTGTTATCTAGGTCTGGCCAAGGAGATACAGCTCAGCTCTAGTGATTGCTCTAGGGAGAATCACATATCTCAAGCAATGCAGGGATTCTGCTACAACTCTTGGGGCATTCTCTTTCATTGCAGTAGGCATGTGAAATATAAGTTTAATGATGCTGGTGACCAATTTGCTATCATTTAGGGAGAGTTGGTTTGAGACAGGGACTAAAACAGAGGACAGGAAAGTCAGGAGATGAAGAGAAATTTCAATGATATCATTTTAACCCCAGGGGCTGGTCTTGTTCAGGAGGTCCACCTACAGAAGACATCCTCAAACTACAGCCTATGGGCCACATGCGGGGGTTTTGCCCGTTTGTTTTTTTACTTCAAAATAAGGTATGTACAGTGTGCATAGGAATTTGTTCATAGTTTTTTTTTAAACTATAGTCTGTCCTTCCAATAGTCTGAGGGACAGTGAACTGGCCCCCTGTTTAAAAAGTTTGAGGACCCCTGACCTACAGCATTTGACAGCTTTGTGACAAGCTTTTTACTTTTCATTTTGGTTGTTAAAGCCAGTCATACTTTGGTTCCTATCATCTACATTGAAAGAACTGGCCTCATATAGATATTATCAGTGTTGGCAAATGTACTGGGCAGTTGGCTCTGCTGGGAATTGTTTACTGTTATACTTTTTTCTGCAAAAAAATGTTTTTGATCTTACAAAAAGTATCTAAAACTTTTTCACCTAAAAATAAAAGAAAATGCAAAAAATAAAAGTAATTCAAGGGCCAAATGTCCTTTTTACTTCTCAATCTACTTGCAATCACTGAATCATTTGATAATTCGCCCTTTAAATTCTACTTTGTTGACTTCCATGACCACATGATATCTTGAATCTGCTCCCAACCACTTCAAACATTTCTCCTGGATTTCACTCACAGCATCTTTTCCTTTGCTTCAGTTTTAGTATCCCAGAATATTATTCTTAGTTTTCTAGTCTAACTCCATGTACTCTTTGTGGGTGGTCTTAATTATTTGTGTATCTATTTCTTAGATCTCCAGGACCTATCTTTTTTTTTTACTCAAAGTTCAGACGGGATTTTCCACAGGACTATTGGTTACCTCCATCTGGATGTCCTCAAATGCAACATGCCCCAAAGTGCATATATTTCCCTAGTCTGCGCCTCATCCTACCTTCCTTTATTATGAGGACCAATTGTCTGGGCTAAAAACTTTGGCATCATCCTGTTCTTTCCCATAATTCACTTCCCCATATCCTATGCATGAATAAGTTTTGATACTTTACCTTTTAAATATTTCTCAAAATTCCCTCTTTTTCCACATTCTCTCTGATACACTTCTATTAGGAAATTCCCAACCCCAACTGTGCAAAAAGAACCACCTGGAAAGCTTATTAAAAATGAAATCCCTAAGTGTAACTCCTCAGGAAATTCCAGTAGACTTGGTCTGAAAATCCTACTCTGAGAAATACTATTTGGAAACACTTGCACTGCTGTGAATAAAACTATTCTGATCATTTCATTTGTTCACTTGCTCGAAACTTTGTTCACCTGCGCGAAACTTTGTTCATCTGTCCGCAATATAAACTACAAACTCCTTAATGCAGCACATCATGCTTTCACACTGCAGCTAACCCCTCAGTCCCGTCTCTCTACACCCCACATAAGCATTCTGTCTGAAGAAAATGTCTCTGGAGAGAAAGACTTTCCTTCTACCTTTAACTCAGTTCAACTTCATAATAATATAATATTCCATTATCTAGAGAGCATTATAAAGTGCTTCTAGATGCCAGGCTCTGTGTTAAATTCTTATCTGTATTATCTTATTCAATGGGTGCTACCACCCTGTGAAGTGGTATTGTTATAGTTTTACAGCCCCAGGAATCTGAGGCTCAAAGAAGTAACTTGTGCATAGCACTACAGCTATCAAGTCCTGGAGTGAAGTCTAAATCGGGGTATATGCATCTGATTACAGTACGGGCACTACACCAAAAATATGAGCTCCCCAGGAGCCTAACTGGCAAGCAGGGTACTAAAGCCAAACACCAAGCCTCCCACATAATGGGTACTCAATTGACTTCCTAAATGAATGAATGTTAGCAGGTAGAAGGAATAAAGAAATCCATCATGGTGTTCAACAGCTTCTCTACCTCAAAATGTGATTTCATTTTCAGGAAGATATTTTCCTTATTAATAAAGCTACCTTTAAAGCTACTATTTTAACAGGCATTTAAAACTTATTCTATGTTTTTTAATTGAAATTTTTATTGAGATAATTATAGGTTCACAGACAATTGTAAGAAATAATAAAGAGAAATAATGCATACTCTTTACCTAGTTTCTCCAAAAGGAAACATCTTGCAAAGCTATAGTACATTTCACAACCAGAATACAGTATTGACATTAATACTGTCAAGATACAGAACATTTTCATCCCCACAAGGATTACTCTTGTTGCCCTCAAATAGCCACATCCACTTCCCTCCTGTCTATTCCTCTATAATCTGTTCTCCTTGTCTGTAATTTTACCATTTTAAGAACATTACATAGGCCGGACACAGTGGCTCATGCCTGTAATCCTAGTGCTCTGGGAGGCCGAGGCAGGAGGATTGCTTGAGGCCAGGAGTTCGAGACCAGACTGAGCAAGAGCAAGAACCCATCTTTACACAAAATAAAAAAAAAAAAATAGCTGGACATGGTGGTATATTCCTGCAGTCCCAGCTACTCAGGAAGGCTGAGGCAGGAGGATCACTTGAGCCCAGGAGTTAGAGGCTACAGTGAGCTATGTACTCTGCACTCTAGCCTGGGCAACAGAGCGAGATCTTGTCTCAAAAAAAAAAAAAAAAGTTATATAAAGGAAATAATACAGTATGAAACCTTTTGCAACTTTTTTCAGAGTTCTTTACATGTTCTAAGACACTAGTAATTTATGTGATAGTTTGCAACTATTTTCTCCCAGTCTGTAGCTTGTCTTTTCATTGTCTTCACATAGGCTTTAAAATAGAAAAAGTTTTAAATTTTTATAAGGTTCAATTTATCAACTTTTTCTTTTATGGATCATGATTTTTGTGTCAAGTCTAAGAACTCTTTCTAGCTCCTGAAGAATTTGAATTTCTTTCATAGTTTTTTCTAAGAGGTTTATAATTTTATGTTTTATATTTAAGTCCATGATTCATTTTGAGTTAATTTTTGTATAAATGCAATGTTTAGTTTGAGATTCATTTTGATGCCTATGGACACCCAACAGCCCCAGTTACATTTGTTGAGAAGCCTATTCTGCCTCCATCGAATTAATTTCGCACCTTTGTCAAAAATGCAAACCCACCATTATCTCAAAATAAAAGTTTAATTTAAAAAACCTGTTTGGGGTGATGACAGTGATTTGGAACTTGATAAAGGTGATGGTTGTACAACATGGTGAATGTACTAAATGCCTCTGAATTGTATACTTTAAAGTGGTTAATTTTATGTTATGTGAATCTAACCTCAATAAAAAAAAAAAGAAAGAGCTTTTCCTAGCTAACTTTCCAATCCATGTCATATACAGTTCAAGTAAGTTTTTCAAAGACTGAGTATAAGAGCCTCTTCTCATATGTTCTTCCAGCCTCTTCTTTTCTTAGTAGTTGCTTACAGCTGCCGCATCCCTCATTGCTAAAGTTGGGTACCATCTTAGCATCTGACCTCTGGGGTGAACATTTTTAACAGTGAGTCAACACGTGGGCAGTTAGGGCAGCAGCAGTTTTTAGCAGACCTAATATTTCCTGGCAGTCAATTTCTGCATGTCCTTAGTCATTCTTTGAGCATTATTTATATTCTCACTTGTCTCCATCCTTCTGAGTTAAAGTGCCCTAAACAGAACATTCTCTTATATCATGTGGTGATCACTGACTTTTTCTCTGAGCACATAGCTCTGAAATAATTTATTTTATCACTTCTCTGGCAAGGAGTTCACAGGCCTCTCCTAAATGAGAGCAACAGAGTGAATCAAGGGCAGAAAGTCTAAGAAGTCTATGACTTGCTGAATTTCCAGACAGTCTTGTACTGAAACTTCCTCTCATGTATTCACTTTAATTCATGATGAAGGAGTCAACATTTAGATCTGGAAAGTTCTTGATCCTGAGGAATGCTGATGATGACCCTAGGTGAGACAAATACCTGCCCAGACCTGGGGGTTCATACCAGCAAGACCTGGCTTCAGGACATCGGTGAGCTGTTAATACCACTGGATTCAGATTATCTTCAAATGGTCAACCAATTTCAGGCTAGAACATCCCACACTTAGCATATGTCTCTTTGATACTTTTTGTGAAGAGAAAATCAGTATTCTACCTTCAGGTTGTTAAACTTATGAAACCCTGGTCACAGCCATCAAACATTACAAATTTAGTCCAGAAATCATGGCAAAGTGGAGCCAAGTGTAGACGTAATAAATTGTCCTCTAATCTGACTTCTCACTGGTGATATTATAAGGCTGCAGTGATTAGAAAGGAGAGGGGACATTTGCATTTCTTTATGGAAGATTCTCTTCCTGGCCTCTAATACCTTAAACACAGATGAATAATAAGAGAATAAAAATTATAATATCACAGCCTGTTTTTAATTCTAATCCACTGTTACTGTTCATTTATGCAAACATTTGTCATTTCTTCCTTTAAGCCTTAATGGTAACCTCATCAGGCAGAGTCTGACATCTCTTATTAATGTATTTATCATTTTTTTTCTTTATGTTATAAAATTTCTACAATAGTTTTCCCACATGGTACTTTGATGAATATTTGTATTTCAAGCCTCCAAAGTCAAGACTGTTGGCAGTACTTTACACAGTTGGAGAAGTCCTTTAAGAAACAAACCTGTTTAATTCTGTGTTTCTTAAACCTATTTTTGCCACAAAATACTTGCATTGTGTGTGTGTGTGTGTCTGTCTGTCTGTCTGTCTGACCTGATAGCATTTCTGGAATACACGTGTCTGGAATGCTGTTCTGAAACAAACAGCCTGCACTTGTTGATTGTATTTTCTTTTATTACTGTGTAAAATTTGCAATCTCAGAGTATACCAGCAATCTCCAAAAAGCAAAATCCTGTTACTGATTTTTATTTACTCCAATTATTCTTTTTTGAAATTTAAAAAAATTTGATAGCTTTATTGAGGTATAATTTGCATGCCATAAAATTCACCTGTTGTAACTGTACAACTCAGTGATTTTTGTGCAGCCAGTACCACAAACTAGTTTTTAAACCTTTTCATCCACCCAAAGAGTTCCCTAGTGTCTATTTTATCTGACATAAGTAGAGCTATTCCTTCTTTTTTGTTTGTTTCCCTTTACATGAAATATCTTTTTCCATCCCTTCGCTTTCAGTCTATGTGTGTTTTTATAGGTGAAGTGTGTTTCTTGCAGATAGCACATAGTTGGCTCTTTATTTTTTTTATCCATTCAGTCACTCTCTGTTTTTTGACTGGAAAATTTAGTCCATTCACATTAAATGTTATTATTGAGAGGCAAAAACTTACTACTGCTATGTTGTTATTTGATTTCTGGTTGCTTTGCCTCCCTCCCTCCCTCCCTTCTTTCGTTAAAAGTGATTTTCTCTGGTAGTGTGTTTTAATTTCTAGTTTTTCATTTCTTTATGTGTATCTGCTGTAGGGTTTTGATTTGAAGTTACCATGAGGCTTGCAGAAAACATTTTATAAGCAATTATTTTAAACATATGACATTTCTGCTTACAAACAAACAAAAAACCAAATAAACAAGCAAAAAGAAATATAATGGAAATTCTATCATTTAATTCCACCCCCCCACTTTTTAACTTTTTGGTTTTTCCCTATCTTTTAATACTGTCTATCTCTCAAAAAGGTTTTGTTATTATTTTTGATAGGTTTGTCTTTTTAGTCTTCCTACTCAAGATATTAATATAAGCGGTTTATACACCACAATTATAGCAACACAGTATTCTGTATGTGTGTCCTTATTGTTACCAGTGAGCTGCATACTTTCAGAAGATTTCTTACTGTCCATTAACATCCTTTTTTTTTTCAGATTAAAGAACTCCTTTTAGGATTTCCTGTAGGACAGGTCTGGTATTGATGAAATCCCTCAGCTTTTGTTTGCCTGAGAAAGCCGTTATTTCTCCTTCATGTTTGAAGGATAGTTTTGCAGGATGTAATATTCCAGAGTTAAGGTTTTTTTCCTTCAGCACTTTGTATATGTCATGTCATTCTCTCCTGGCCTGCAAGGTGTCCACTGAGAAGTCTGCTGCTAGATGTAGTGGAACTCCTTTATATGTTATTTTTTAATTTTTTCTTACTTCCCTTAGGACCTTTTATTTGTCCATGACCATTGGGAGCTTGATTATTAAATACCTTCAGGTAGTCTGTTTGGGTTAAACCTGCTTGGTGTTCTACGACCTTCTTGAACCTGAGTTTCAATGTCTTTCTCTAGGTTTGGAAAATTCTCTTTTGTTATTTCTTTGAATAAACTTTCTAACCCAATCTCTCTCTCTACTTCCTCTTTAAGGCCAATAATTTTTAGATTTACCCCTTTGAGGTTATTTTCTAGTTCTTGCATAATAGGTGTGCTTCATTCTTATTTATTCTTTTTTCTTTTTTCTCTTCTGACTGTGCATTTTCAAATAGCCCGTCTTCAGGCTCATAGATTCTCTCTTCTGCTTGGTTAATTCTGTTATTGAGAGACCCCAATGCCTTTCTCAGTTTTTCAATTGAATTCTTAAGCTCTAGAATTTCTACTTGATTTTTTTTTAATTATTTAAATTCCTTTGTTAAATTTTTCTGATAGGCTTCTGAATTCCTTCTTTGTGTTCTCTTAAAGTTCATTGAGCTTATTCAGGACAGCAATTTTGAATTCTTTGTCTGAAAGGTCACTTGTCTCCATCATTCTGGCATTTGTCACTGGTACCTTATCTAGTACATGTGGTGAGGTCATGTCTTCCTGGATGTTCTTGATACTTGTGGATGTTCATCAATCCGTAGGCATTGAAGAATTAAGTATTTATTTTAATCTTCACAGTCTGGGCTTATTTGAACTCATCCTTCTTGAGAAGGCTTTCCAGATATTCAAAGGGAATTGAGTATTGTTGTCTAAGTCTGTGGTCACTGCAGCCAGATCAGCACTGGAGCACTGGGGGTACCCCAAGCCCAGTAATGCTGTGACTTTTGCAGACCTGGTGGTATGTAAGATACGAGAGAATTC
The DNA here is from genome assembly GCA_008750895.1 of Mirza zaza. Lineage (NCBI taxonomy): Eukaryota > Metazoa > Chordata > Mammalia > Primates > Cheirogaleidae > Mirza > Mirza zaza. Next base: position 184,132 of record VSMD01124730.1, read on the forward strand.
CCTGGGTTACCAGGCAAAGTCTTTCATTCTCTTCCCTCACTCTCTGTGCTGGACTGCTGGAGTTGGAGGAGGGGTGATGTGGGTACTCTCTCATGGCCATGAGCACCAGATCACACCTGAAGCCAGCCCAGTCACACTCAAAGCCAGTGGTGACTATCACCTGGCTCTCAGATGTTTATTCAAAGCCTGAGAGCTCTGCAGTCAGCAGGTGGTGAGTCCTGCCAGGACTAGATTCTTCCCTTCAGGGCAGCATGTTACCTTCTGGCCCAGAAATGCCATCTAGGAACTAAGGCCTGGACTCAGGGTCCTCAGGAGTTTCCCTGGTACTTTATTTTAGTGTGGCTGAGCTGGTACCCAAGTCACAAAACAAAGTCCTCTAAGGTCTTCTCTTTCCTTTTCTCAAGTGGAAGAAGAGTCTCCCTGAGTCACGCTGCCTCTAGTTGGGGGAGGGGGTGACACGGGCACTGGCCTGGCTGGACTGCAGCCCTTGTGGCCCGACTGCCTTGTGAATTGAGTCCAGGCCCCAGGATGCTCTTTTTCTGTGGGTGGTGGGGTGAAGAGGAACTCATGCTTGGGACAGGATTTCCCTCTGGCTAAGCTGGTCAAAATGCTCTCTCCATCTAGGCACCGGCAAAATTCTGCCCTGTGCTGTGTTCTCTGTGCCAGGGCAGCCCTGAGTTTCAGTCCAAAGCTCCTCAGTCACTTCATTCTCCCTGCCCGGGCACACAGAGTCTCTCTCCACTCGGGGGGCTGGGGAGGCACTGCCGGGGGTTGGGGAGAGGTGGCGTAGGCAGTGCAAGACTATCTCTTCTGTGCCTCTTTCCTAGATATAATGCTAAAACCAGGTAGTATGATCATCTATCTGATTTTTGGTTCTTTTGAAAGTGATTGTTTGAGTGTATAAATGAATTTGGTGTTTGTGCGGAGGAAGGATGGGTGGACGTTTCTATTCAGCTATCTTGCTCTGCCCACTCCAATTATTATTCGTTTTGACTTTCCTGAGGTATCCTACATAATCCACAATATTCATTAAACTCCTCATTTGGACTTCATAATTTTTTAAAATTGTTGTCATCAACTATTTATCTCAGTTTTTTATGCTCACAATGTCCAAAGTCCAGACTTGTTATCCTGACATTGAGAGACTCCCACTGTCGAGATCCAGCCTTATTTTCTATTCATTTCCCTTTCTAATTGCATCCACAAGTCTTTGTTCTCTGTGCAGACGGATCCCACTCACCATCCAACCAAAATATCAGGTGCATTTCCATCTCAGGGCGAGTATTCATGCCATTCTTGTAAATAAGGCTGATCTTCCCTCCTGTTGCGTAATCTTATTCATCCTGAACGCTGACTACCTTTCCTGACCCAGCCTTCTTTCATCATCTTTGTAGTTTTTTAAGCAATATTTTTCCTCTAGATTGTAAATCTCATAAGGGCAATGGCTACATACGTTTCTAATTACTCAATGATCTTGAACTCCTGACCTCAAGCGATCCTCCCGCCTCAGTCTCCCAGAGTGCTAGGATTACAGGCGTGAGCCACTGCGCCTGGCCTAACTTAATATCTAGTTTAGTTCAGTAATTTGTAGCTGTCCAATAAAGAGATGTGGAAATGAATCTAAATCCTTTGGATTTCTATAGCTCCCATTTCTCACTGCCTTAGTTCTCATTTTGTAATAGTGTGCACTGTTTTATGTTGGTATTTACTATTTTAGTTTGTGCACTGCATTAATCACCTTAAATATACCACATTTTTTGAACCTCAGAGTTTGGGAATTATGTGCATTTGTAGCACTCTCATCAATGAGGATAGTGGCTCATACATAAAAAGTACTGAATAAACCCTAATAGATTGGCTAGTTAATTCAGGGGACAGTATAAGTTTTTTGTCTTCCCTGAAGCTGACGCTTTACTGTGGCCCATATTAAGTTTCTCTTTCTAACTCCTTCCTAGCAATTATGGCTGCTCCAGCTCATACTTATAGATTTGTTTCATATGTGTATCACGTTTCTTTTTTTAAATTTATTTATTTATTTTTTTGGTAAAGACAGGGTCTATCTATGTAGCCCACGCTGGTCTCAAACTCCTGGCCTCAAGTGATCCTCCCACCTAGGCCTCCAAAAATGCTGCAATTATAGGTGTGAGCCACTGTGCCTTGACCCAAGTGTCTTTTATTGACCTTGTGAACTCCTGAAGGGTGAAAGTCTACGTTTAATGGATTTTGTCCTCTAAACAGGTAGGACCATAAAAGAAATTAGTGAAATTTAAATGTAAAGAAGCTTAACTGGTTATATTACATTTCACTTTATTATTATTGACATTTATCATACAATGTTACTATTATTTCAATCTTTTATGCAGACAAAAACAAATGATATAAAATACATAATGCACTTTGATAATTTTAACCATACACAAAATACAAAGTAATTGAAACTATGTTACATGGATATTTTACAAAGGAAAAAAATGACTAGTATTATAACACATTCAGATAAAATTTAACATTAAATTTTGGCTGTTATATGATGTTAAATATGGATATATTCAACATGATTGCTATATATAGAGATAATTTGATATTTTACCATTTAAAATAATCAATACTATGCAAATGAGTATTTATAAAAATATTTTTAAGCAAAAAGCTATTTCTACTCATTTACTTGGCAGTTACAAAAATATATATTCATCTGAAACTCTAATAAATTTGCTTGAGCCATTAGATTTTCAAATTCAAATGTCTGCTTTCTAGAGCATTTTACCAACTTAGTATTCTTGGCTACCTACAGCATATATACATACATCGTACTAGCATGGGTTTGTGTTACAAATAATGTCATTTTAAGTAAAAGACATAGGTGATCAATAACACACAGAGACACTGTAAAAGTTTCTGAATCAAACCTATCCATCACCAGACCCAATAGCTGTGCCTCATATGAAGTGAATTCTCAACAAATGTTTGTAGAATGAACACATGGGTGGATGGCATTCATTCTATTATTTGCTCCTAAAATGAACTCTCCAGTGCTTTCTATTTCTAGTAGGAATATAATTTTCAGCCTCAACAATTTGTTCTTAATCAGTCACATCTCAGTGGCAAAGCCAGGTCAACTGATTTCAGATTGAATAGCAAACTAGTGTCAGTGATCAAAAGACAGTCTACCAGGCACGCTCACCACACAGTTAGATAGCTCTGGTGTTTACAGAACAGACATTTGTTCAAGATATCGAACAACTCCATTTTCCATCTTCTTACAAAACAAGACATAAGAATCTAAGTAATTTTTATAATGTATTATCACAAAAAACAAAAAGTAGTCAATAAAATAATATATAGACATACACATATACATATATATCTCATTTAGTAGACTTAGTAGATTGCAGATCTCTCTTCCCAGTGAGAGAAGCAAGCTATCCTGAGTGAAGCAGGCCTTGTGTCTAGGTCACGACTGCTAGACGATGCGCAGATCATACTTTCCCAGCCTTCCATGCACGTCCAGTGGATGCTTGGGGATATGAATGCTTAGATCACTGTTAATGGCAAAGCTTTGAGGCAGTGAAATTTTTCTGAAACCAAAGAGTAACCATAATAACCATCATGGAATTGCAGCACCTAGGAAGACAGTGGCCAATATTTGTGAAAGGAATATCCTGGGACCATTCTCAGCACAGGCCCCTCTTGTAACTTTCCCCACCTGTTCTGCTTCATACAGGGTGAAGCTTTGCTGAATCTCATCACGAAAAGTTCGAACACTTGATAGAAGAGAGAATATTTTTCTTAATCAAAATTCAGATCAACTTAAATCATTTCGAAAGCTTTTGCCCTAGTACTTAAGTAGGACAACTGACAATTCATTCAGCAAATTGGTTCATACATACACATGTTAATGAAATTACTATTGGCTAGGAGAGCATTACTAAGCTATAATTTAGTAAGATAATTCATATAACAATAAGTCTTTAAAAAGTAAACATCGTTTCCAAAAATTAAGAAGCAACTTAGTCAAATACTAAAGGTTAATTTCAATACCACTAGTGCAGAAAGTCTAAAAATGGCCTTTAAAGTAAAATGTAAAGTAAAAATTAAAGAAAGGTCACCCTTTTTAAAAAAAAATATTATGGCTTTTCAAAAATATAAGTGAATAAAAATATGCCCACTACTTTGCATTAAATCATTCTACATAGAAAAAGATCTACTTGAACTAATAAAAGAGTATTTTAGTATTTTACATACAAATGTAATAGTTTCAAATATCTAAGAGTAATTTACTTTCAACTGAATGCTTCTGAATCAATAAATACCATTTTTGTCTATAAAACATATAGGCCTGAAGGACTGAAAATAGTTTGTTTTCTTAAATTTATTAATATGCCCTTTAGGATTTGTTTACCCATTCATTTCCCTGGCTTTCACAGTTGGTGTCAAGGCCAACTTCATTTCATTATGACTTTAATGATCACAAAATTTAAATTAATAGAGTCAGAACCAATGTCATTTCATGTCATATATATTATAATATCATAAGAAATTAACCTAATTTAAAGTTGAACATTGTTGTTGCAAGAAGAATGGACAAGAAATGCACAAGCAATCTAAGCCACTCGAAGAATGTTCTTTGAAGAGACAGAAAATAGTATGAGACTTCAATTGGGAAATTGGTTTATGAAATAAAGCTTGCACTATAAATTCAATACTACATATCTAATATAGGTAAAACTAGTACAAAAATAATTCTTCTTTTTTTTTTTTTTTTTTTTGAGACAGAGTCTTGCTCTTTCGCCTGGGCTAGAGTGCCGTGGCGTCAGCCTAACTCACAGCAACCTCAAACTCCTGGGCTCAAGAGACCCTCCTGCCTCAGCCTCCCAGGTAGCTGGGACTACAAGCACGTGCCACCATGCCCAGCTAATTTTTCTGTGTTTAGTAGAGACGGGAGTCTTGCTCTTGCTCAGGTTGGTCTCGAACTCCTGAGCTCCTGAAATCCTCCCTCCTCTGCCTCACAGAGTGCTGGGATTACAGGCATGAGCCGCCATGCCCAGACCAGAAATGCTTTTTCTCTCTTTTTACTTCTCTCCCTTTCTTTTTCTTTAAACAGTAATGGAAATAGATGTAAAATCCCAGTCTTCTCAAATTCCTCATACTTTTCATATTATTTTAAATTTTGTAATATTAGAAATTAATATTAGAGAAATTTATAAGGCTTGATGGAATACTTAAGATGTATTGACTGTGAATTTCTAGTCAAAAGTTATTTTTGAGTCAGGTCCCATGTTAAAATCCAAAATGTCTACACATGATCTTCCCTTTTAGGTGAAGAGGGGTAGTTGTCCAAAGTCAGAACTTGGAAGAACAGGCAGTAGGCTTTAGATACATTTGAAGGTGCCTTGGTTATACAGAAGCATGTGCTGTAGTCAAACAGATTCTAAAAACTCAAGGCCAATTGAATGTCCAATGTCACATGGAGGTACATTATGGTATTGAAAAAATTGTTATTCATCCATCTATTAGGTACTTTTTACTGTTACTACTGTTTTGGAATTATAGTCAAGTTTTATATGATGTACTATCTGAAACTGTTACCTTCAATTACGAGAATTGCAACAGTGTTGGGTTACCTCAAAATGTGCATCGAGAATGGTAAAATGTCTAGGAAATCATATGATTTTCATAAATTAAAAGCATTTTACATATTTCCATTCACTTTTGTTTTCAGTATAAGATGTATAATTTAATGGCAACACATGCCACATAACTCCAACTTACAGCTAATTGGTAATATTACAATAGTTCTATATTAATAAAGTAAAGCAGCATAATATATTAAGAAGGCAGACTTCTTGGCTTCAAATTTTGGTTCTTGTCAATCATGTGACTTTGTGCAAATCACTGGGCCATTCTTTGCTTTGGTTCCTCAACTCTAAAATCGGGGTGATAAAAAGGGTACCAGGTCACACCATTGTTAGGAAGATTAAGTGAAACAATAACAATAAATACGGAAAAAGCAATTGGAGGTATTACTGGGCACATAGTAATCACTAAGTGTTAGCTGCAATTTTTATTACAATCAGAAATTACATTGACTGATGTTAATATAAACCATTACCAACTTTTGAGCATTTAGTAAGTACCAAGCACTCTGACAGATGATATAATTATGTTTAACTCTAAAAATAATATTAAGCATATTCTGTTATATGGAGAGTAGATCCTTCTGAATATGTTAATTTATAAATACCACCAATAATAGCTGATAGTTTGCCCTGTGAAATGTAGCAAAGTACAACTGAATTGTTTCAGTGAACCCTTCATTCCTCTAATGAGGATTACTGTTCCCAAGATGCTGATTAGAAAATAGTAATGACAATAGGAAAAGTAGTAGTTAATCAGTGGTGTTCCCTCATCACCCCTACATTAAAAGTGATCAAATTTTCAGTACAGGAAATCACAAATCACACAGGTCTTCAGTATCACTTGCTGATACCCTGAAAGTCAAGGACATACTTAATACAGATATTTATGTAAAGGTCATATCTTTATTAAATTTGAATGCCCAACTTTTTCTTTGAAAGCTCTAATGTTGGTTTCCTTATTTTTCATTATACATATGGACTTACTACAAAAGCATCAAGTGCTTCTGTGCCAAATAACAATTTTTATTACCTTCACTAGTAGTATATAAATGTCACATACCTATGTGACAAAGTATTTTTGTTATTCAATGCACAGCTGCTAATGATGAAGATTCTTAATGACAGTTTGAAAGCCATTATCAAATTTCATAAATTAAGATTTAATAATGGTTTACATACACTTTAGTTGTGTAAAGCATTTTACATACTAGTCTAAATCCATATAATTATCACAATCATAATAAGAGTGTTTAATTGTTTTTAAAATTATGGATTTAACATCAATATTACTGTATTCACTATACTAAAAATATTATTGTATCAATGTAGAAATGATAAACATTATGCATTCTTTAGAATGAAGACAGAATACAACTGTGCTTCCGTAAAATTATTAAGGTCCCTAGTAGTCCTTTTAAAGTACAAATAAAGCTTTACGTTCATATGCTATACATATACCTTGCTAGAAAATTCTCATGATGATGTATTCTTTTAAGAATCTGCTGTCTCATATCACAGCCTTCACAAAATTAAGAGTTTTATTTATCTAAGTTAAAGGTTTAGTTTTTAAATAGGCTTATTTTTCTCTTCTTTACCCTGGTTCCCCTCTCTGCCCCTCCTTGGACCCAAGGAAGCCACACCCGGGGCAGGGACCAAGGACAGCACCGGTTCGCTGGCACTGTCCACGATCAAAAAGGACACCCGAAAGCAGCTGGAAGGAAATTTTGCTGGAGGCCTCAATCAGCTCTCCTTGCTACTGAGAAATAAGCCCTAAAGAGAAAGAGGGAAGCATGCTTTCCCACCTGTCACACATGAATGACTTTCTCTGATGCAAGTGGCAGATTGAAAACCTATGCCTCCCAGTCCCTATTGTCCTTACCATCTTTTCAAGATGCTTTGCAAAGTGTGGCCACCTTTCTTCCGTGGCAGACTTCTTCGAGTGGAACTATCCATTATTACATGTGCCCATTTTGGGGGGTGGGGGGGTGAAAACAAACACAATGAAATAATTTTCATGAACGGGAGAGGAGGCACAATGGTTAATTTTTTAATCTTTGATTTTTTTTTCTGTAAGTTCCAGGATGGATTTTATACTAAAGATAAATATTTACTACCAATACACAGAGAGATCAGTTTGTGAAGCTGAATTGTCTGCGTGAACTCCTATCCATTTCCAGTATAAATATCCAAGTACAAGCTGAACGCTAGCTATTTACACCAGGGTGAAAGACTTAGAGAAAAGTTTCTTTATCTTCAGCAGGGAATCTTTAACCGCCATGTAGTTTGTCTCGTCCAGCATCGAGAAGCTTCTGCCTGCCTGGTCCTTGGGAATTCTTTTCATTCTTCTCCGGCTGGGGGAGGCGGCTCGCACAGCTTGTACAGCCTAGAAAAGGATGGGAAAGTCTGACAGTGGCCTGGTGTGTCACCATTACTTGAGATGCCTTTATTGGTAGAACAGATATGTTGACAATAATCTTTCGGTCCATGAGTCATGATCACATTATCTATTTCACTAAAAGTAGCACAGGAATTAGCAAACTCCAAAATTTCCATTCTGTGATTTAGAAAACACCAATGCCTCTCTGCACATCTCTCGATGGTCACTGGCTGAGCCACCCTGCACTTTGCAAACCTCCTGCCTCTGTTCCAGCGCAGCCAACACAGGCTGTGCACTGAGCTGACAGTAAACGCTGTTCCCCGGATTCCAAAAAGTGATATTACCATCCTTTGTATCATGATGATCCCGTAGCAAGATAGCACCTACCTCACAGAGGTCTACTGATTTTCTGACTAGTTGTAGAAATGTACTTCACTTTGTACTGTCAGCGAGCTGCAGGCAGTTGGCTGGGAATAGACGGGCTGATGAGGCAGATTCCCGAGGCCTGAATCCCAAAGGCACAATTAGCCGGTGCTTCCTAAGGACTAACTGCTCAGCCCCACTCACCCGTCCGTGGATCTCCAAGTGGGTCAAGGAGTCCACGTGAACCACGGAGCTGCCTGGGCACGCGCCCCCTTTGCAGCCCAGGGCCAGATGTTCGAGATCATACGGCATTAACGCAAAGCTCAGGGGACTTAACTAGAGTTACACAATTTCTAGTGTTTTATGTTCTCCTGAGTGGTTAAATGCTAACTCCAGAATGAAAGTAAAAGAGAATATAACAGCTGCCAGACAGAACTAGTGACCTCAAGGCCATATGCTTTACTTACAGCGGATCCTCAAAGGAGATCGATCGGCTGACCTAAAGGGGCTGGACTGGACTGAGCCTGTTCTCAACAGTGCCCATGGCCACGCTGGTCCCACTGCAGAGCTTAGATTAATGACCTCAAAATATAAGGGGAAGATGTCAACTCCGCACCTTTGTAGATGCACTGAAAAGCCCGGGCTAGCTGCAGTGATTCAGTCCCTGTTACAGATTAAACTGAATTCAGCTTAAATGAATTGTTGACCAATTAAGCCAATTAGAAATTTCCTCTCCCTTTGACATTTAATCCCAGGGTAATTCTAAAACAAAAGAGAAGCATGAACAAGATGTAATATTCGGTTATAAATTCCAGTGAACAAAATGAGCTTTCCTAGTACGGAAACGCATAGAAGTTATTGCTGTTGGAAGTCTGCAAGATGCATTTCAATTCTGGAATGTGGTTTATGCTCTGTATGTTATCTCCATGGAAGAGGAGAATACTGAAATAGAGACATCTCACTCAGAAAAGCCTATTTCATCCTTCTTGGAGAAAAGAATACATTAAATTGACCTGGTGTACTTCAAAGGTTCTTTTGCAGCTGAAAAATGTGGTGTTGCTTCAAATTGCATTCCCGGGGCCGGGATAATAAAATGATCTGAAGTTTCTTTTTCTCCTTAATTTCTTTCCTCTTATTTTTTTCTACATAATGAGTGAAAAAGCACAGTGGCCTTACGTAGAACAGAAATAAGAAGATGGGTGGAAGAAATTGGAAGAAATAGGAAGGTGGTCCTGCCTGCCCTGTGAGTTCTGGGCTGAGCCGTTGCATTCTATTACCTTGCTCTGCACGTTTCCATGTAATGTAACCATAATAACAGCACTGGGTAGATGAGTCTTTGAAATGTCTGCCTTGCAAATTGGAGAAGAGGCTACTCCCTGTGACCACCTAATGAAATAATAGCTCTGGGTACTATGGAGCTGAGCAGACTCAGATTCTGTGAGGCTTCTTGGAAGTGACTCAGGGTTATTTGAGTTCAGACACATTTGTAATGGAAATTACAGAGCTTTGGGAATTTAGAACAGGCAGATGAAGTTTGGAAGTGAAATGTAATAGGTAAGGGTTGGACTCATTCTGCACTGAGGCATTTGTTTTTTGGCAGCTAAATTGCTGGGAAGTGTGAGGCCTTGGTCTGCCCAACTTTTGGGGCCTTTGTTTTATATTCTAAGTCCACTCCTGCATACCCGTGGCCCTGCACAAGAAAGGCTTGTTCTTGGCTTCACTTTCTCCTATTCCTGTTTGGGCTCAGGTAGTCATTTGGAGCTGGTATTTCCAGCCCAAATCCAAATCTGCCAAGAGCAGAACTTTCAAAGTTCATTCTATAGATCATGCCCTTTATCTCTCTATGTAGCAAAAATAAAAGCTGTGTTAAAGACGACCACAAAGCAAATGCCTCTTTCAAGGTTAAAAGTATCAATAATGCTCTGTCCCAAGGCAATTCTTCTTATCTCACAAATAGGAAAACTGAGTCTCAGAGAGGAAATATAACCTAAGTAAGGTCCCATAGCTAGCAGGAGTTGGGCCTCAAAACCATTTTTTTTTCACTTTTTACCAGTATGGTATACTAGCTCCCAATTAAATAAACGAAGAAAATCAAGCTTTCATAGCACAATAGTTCCAGATTTTGTGTCGTAACAGAAAATAAGAACAGTGTGCCACAACTGGCCATTTGACATCTGGAACGTAACATCTGGCTCTTGAAGAAGACAGGCTTACTGCTCTGCAGAGCCAATCTATGGACGTTAGAATGGGAAAGGATGTCCTTTGCACCCTGACCTCACATATGTTTTATCACGATACACATTCACTTGCCCAAATGTATTTTGTCTTTCTTCTCCATTGGGCTGCAAGCTCCTTGGGTGAATGAAGCGTTTCTCACCCATCTTGAGATCCCAATGCCAAAAGCAGCTCCTGACACATCTTTCAGACATAATTGCTGGAGCCAAGGATGTTGGAGAACATCCCTCCCAAGGGAAGGCTTGACCCTGTCACTACCCAGTACTGATCTAGCTCAGAATTACAAAATCCAATACCCTGCTCCCCACCCTTCTGATCCCATACATTATTGTATTTACTCTTTTTGTAGTGTGATGATGGCCAAATCCTCCTTCTGAAACTCCAGAACAACCATCTCCTGTTGGCTTGTCTTAGCCTCTGCAGACCTGTTCCTTTGCTTTCCCTTCAGTGTGACCTTCCCCTGGGGTAAACCTGGCCTCCTCTCATCTCTCTGACCCACTCACCTTAGGAAGAAAATTCTAGGTCTTTTCCTGCTTCCTAAATATGGACACTTCCTAGGACTACAGCTCCACCAGTCCTTCTCGGCTCAGCTTCATACCAGTACATTTACCTGCCCACAGAGGCATCTCCACACACATGTCCCATGGGTCCTCAATTGGAATATTACCAAGTTGAGCTCCCCACCTTTTCCCTGTGCTTGTACTTGCCTCTCTGCAGCCTCCATCTCAGTGGCAAGAACCATTAGCCCCTTGTCATCCAAGCCAAAGATCTGGTGGTCATCTCACAATCTCTTTTCCCTAACCTTCTTCAACCAGTTAGTGTTCAAAGACCATTAATTCTGTCTTCTAAACAGCTCTCTGATCCATCATCTCATCTCAGTTCTCAGCACTACCATAACCTTGCAAGCTCCTGTTTCTGGCCTTGGCTGACCTCAAGTGGACCCTCCTCATGTTGCTAGAGAAAAATTCTAAATCTTTTCTGACCTGGCCCTCACCTACATCTCCAGCCTCCTTTTGCACCATTCTTAAGTCACATTCAATGGTCAGTCATCGAGATCTAGGTGTGGTTTCCAGAATGTCCTGTGTTCTCTGGGCCATGGTGCTATTGCATCTGTATGAGGGACATCCATTACCATGCGGACGAGTCAGGAGTGTCCTGCAGCCTCCTCTGCCCATCTTTCAGCTGTACATCCCCTTCTCTGTGTTCTCCTGACTGTCTGTGCCTATTTCTACCAGGGTTCTTATCACACACTGTATTCTAGCTGCATTTTATTCAACTGTTGCTCTACTGTACCTCAGTGACCGATGAAGGGACTATGTCTTTGCCCCCAGCTTTTAACAAGGGGCCTGCCACCTACAGACACATAGCAGAAATTCAATCTATCTTTGCCAAGTGGAGGGCGAAAGGAAAACTATGATAGAGATGGGTTGGGGATTTGAACCAAATACTACCTTAAGCAGAGACAGCAAACTTTAACTCCATGAAGATGTTTCCAGAAATATCACCCCCAGCTTTGCCCATGATGGTCTGGCCTTCAGAGCCAAATGTGTTCTTCAACTCACTGTCTTTGGGGCAGGAGTCAGGTTCCCAGCAGGAAGGATCTCAGCCTCAGCCCCTCTGTGCTCCTCAGTGCCTTTCTGCATACTCCAGGGTGCTTCCCACATTCCTCCTTTCTTGCAATTATGCTTTCCTCACCTCATCTCTTTAACTGGAAGCTCCCTGAGGGCCAGAGCTATTTCTATCTCAGGTTTATATTCTTCACGGGGCAAAGCGGCATGCTTTGCATTTCTTTGGTCCTCAGTGAAATATGTGTAGAATGACTGGAGGAATAAATCTAAAAATTTACTCTTAATTTTTCTCTCAGGGCTATTACTTCCTTGTAAAAAATGTCAACTTTATAGCTGGCTCATTTTATTGTGTTTCATTCCAAGTGTTTTCAACATAACCCAATAAAGAAAAAAAGGAAGTTCATCAGTTTCTCTTCTTGTGTTCAGACTGCATATTGGTTTATTGATCAGGGTGCTGAAGGCTTCTCCCAACCCCGCTGTTTATTAGTGTTTATAAGCTCTAGCCAAGAACACCTTGCAGGGCCATTATCTTGTTTTCTTATGGGGATTTTAACACTTTGGTGGGTCTGTTATCCAAATATACCGTGTCTCTCAAGGTGCTGGAGAGAGAATGCTTATGTAAAATGACTCTTTAGCTCTAGAAAGTCTTCGATTCTAATCTAATCAACTATGAGAGATAATGTTAGCAAAAATTGAGGATTAGATAGAGTTAAGAGTCAGCACTAAAAATAAATACAACTAGAACATGAGTGTTCCACCATTTTCAGGGGGAAAATATGTTTTCCCTTTTGAAAGCACTTTCCTTGCCCACATAATTTTTCAGAATGAAATATAACTTCATGAATACTGCAGCCATCATTCACTCTCTGGTAACTGCTTTATAAACAGAAACACATGGTGTTTGCCTGTTACAGTGTTCGGAGGCACCTACTTTTTGGTAAAATGCAAATGTATACGAGGAATCAAACGTAAAAGAAATTATTTAGCTTTGCCTGACTTCAAGATACATAACTGCCGACCCTAACTGCCAGAGAAATTGAACTGAAAACATTCCTCTGATGGCTGTGAACTATGTTCATTTATTTTAAAGGTATTTTAAAGACTGCGGTCCTTCTTATGATAGGTGAACTGTGACTATTTCGTATAACAAACACAGATCTCATTCATTTATTTATTCATTCACACATTCTTGAAATTATTTCAGATATGTGATGTTTACCATGTAGGCACTATGATGAGCAATGAAAAATAAAAAAAAAAAGATATTCTCTGGCTCCAGAGAACTCATATTCAGGTTGGGCAATGAAACGTGCAACAGTATACTCCCACACAATATGAGAAAAGCTATACATCAAAATATAAAATAATAAGGGAGTACCAAGAGGAAGGAAACTCAAGCAAGATTACAAGGAGAAAATGGCATCTGAGCTGGGTTTTGCAGTTAAGTAGGAATTTTCCACACAGACATAGATGGGAAAAGGCAATCATGCCAGAAGGAACAGCATGTACAATGGCAGAAGGATAAATAGAAATGGCATTTTGGTAGTTTGGCACAGCTGGATTGCACATTTCAGTTATACCTGCGTGGACTTTTGTTTTTGAATTCATGATGGAATTTGCGAAACGATATAATATCCTTCTATTTCTGAGAGCATTTATGTCTAATCACATTTAGCCATTAAGTGTTTCAAGGGCCATTTCCACCCTAACAATCAGTAGGACACTTGGCATCTCCTGGAGCAGATGCATTAGCTGCGAGGGACTCTGCCTGGGAAGGGCTGGCCAGTCCTCTGGGGAAGGGCAGGGAAGGGGGTGTGCTTACCTTGGAGCAGACTGGGGGGTCCGGTCTCTGACTCCCAGGTTCTTTGCTGTGTTCTGAACTCTTGCTCCCTGAAAGTCAGGAAGATCACTCTTACCTCCAGATTGCATTAGTGATGATTTAGCATACAATTAACATCTGAACGTGGAATACTTATTCCAGCAACGTTATTTAACATCAAGAGAGATTGGATGCAGAAGACGATGGAAATTACCATCTGAGCATTTTCAAAATTAACAGTTTTAAGAATCAAAATGAGCCGTTACACTATTTCAAAAGATTAATACTTATTTCTATAGCCATCTAAATCATTCAACACAAGTTTAAACAACAGCTTCCTGTTTGCTATCTCAGCTATGCCTTTATTCCTAGAAGCAATCAATACCTGAGATGTTGAAAATAGAAAGCAGGCGTGCTAAAAATACCTCCCCTGTGTTGCCACTTTCCTGGAATGGAAATCACAGTTCTGTGAGCCTCATGCACCTGTTTGTTCCTTATCTGAATAGCTACCTATTAGTAGTTAGCAAGAAAATATTTTCTCAAATAGTTCTAAAGCAGTTTCTGGACAAAGCATGTCCATGTGAGTCTCTGAAATCTAAGAATTCTGCCTCAGAGTTTATAATACAGATGATCTACTTTAGCAAGGACAGCAGTCTTTTTGCACTCTATCAAGTTCATGAATGAAGATTTTCAGTTCCTCATGGAAAATATTACTTACTACACAAAACCAAACACCAGGGGTTTGGCTGGGAATAGGTTAAGGCAGAGTTGTTAAAACACACACACACACACAGACACTCTAAAACTTTCTCTCCAGCTACTAAATTCTGAACTAAGGAAAAGGAAGATTCCTTCAGAGTAGAGGAGGGAGTAAATAAATAAATAAATGATAAAAAAGGAAAAAGAAGGAGAGAAAAGGAGAAAGGAAGAAAAAATTACATAAAATATATTCTATCAAAATGTTAAGGAGTTAAAAAGATTATTCGGGCTGGTCTACAGGTAGTGAGTTCTCTCCATTGTTTGCCCGTGGTCAGTTACAGACTGAACTCTTTCGTCCACTTCTCCCTTCTCACTACCGCACTTTTCTAGTCATTAAAAAACTTTATTTTAAAGTGATTTTAGACAAAGGGAAAAACTGTAAAAACAGAACAGAGACTTTACATTCCCCACCTGGCTTTCCCTAATGTTAACTCTTCACTAAACCCCAGTATGATTGTCAACACCAGGAAATCATATCAGTACAATACTATTAACTAAACTGAACATCTTATTTAAATTTCACCCCTAGCTTTTAACAAGGGGCCTGCCATCTACAGACAAATAGTCCCTAAGAGACTAATGTCCCTTTTCTGTTCCAGGATCCAGTCCAGGGTCCCATATTGCATTCTGTTTGTTGTCATGTCTCCTTAGTCTCCTCCAATCTGCGACAGTTCCTCAGCCCATCTTTGCCTTCCATGATCTTGACACTTTCCATAAGTACTGGCCATTATTCTGCAGAATGTCTCAATTTGGGTTCATGTGTTTCCTCATGATTAGACAGAGGAAGTACCTATATGGCAAGAAAATCAGAGAAGGGACGTTGTACCCTTCTCAGAGCATCATTATCAGGGATACATGATGTCAGTATGTCTTGTCACTGGTGACATTAGCTTTGATCACTTGGTTAAAGTGATGTCTACCAGATTTTTTCCACTATAAATTTACCATCATCCTTTTTTTTTGTAGTGTATAAATATGCTTGGGAATATACTATGAGACTATACAAATATCCTGTTTCTCTTCAAACTTTTGTTTAGTGATGTTAGCCTCCATTGGTTTATCTGCAAAAATAATACTGTAGTGTTTATGAATTGGAATTCTTCTGTAAAGAATTTCCCCTTCTCCCCAAATTATTATTTATTTAATTATATATTTAAATCAATATGGGCTCATAGATATTTATTTTATTCTATGAGATAATCTATCATCATTATTATTATGCTCAATTTATTCCAGTTTTGGCCACCGGGAGTTCTTTCTTGTTGCTTTTTGTGCCTTTTTAACATGCCCCCATCATTTTTTAGTGCTTCTTTACTTTCTGGCACTTCAAGATGTTCCGGCTCATCTTCCCTGTCTCAGCTATTAATTCGTCACTTCTCGAAGGGGCCCTGGGTCTTTTCAGTGGAGAATGGTATTACATATAACTTATAGCATAGAAAACTTTAAGTTTATAATGTAAATGACAGGTTCTACTTCCAGCCTTTTATGAATTAGATCAGGTGTTATATGAAGTGTTGCCTATGGTTATTATAATCATTACCAAATAACTAGAAATGAAATAGTATCCTTCTCTCCTATCCTTTTCCTACAAACTCAAGCAGTGAGTTAAAACAACAACTCTATGAGAAGTACATACACAAAATCTATATGTGAAAACAATCCTGCAGTTATAAATGAGAACAATAAATCAGGCCAAAAGCTTCTTGTTCCTAAAAAGAAACTAAAAATCTTGGTTTCTTCATTATATTACTCATTACATATTGTTAAACTTCAATATATAGTATTAATAAATATATTAATATACTTCAATATAGAGTTTAAATTCAATAATGTAATAATTGGAATACTTCGACATAGACTAATGATGACAAATATCTACCCATTCAGTCTCTGAAAAGCTGAGTTTAAATGGGTAATTTTCCCTGAGGTTGAAAGGCAAAAGGGACAGAAAATCTAAGTGAAGTCTTTGATTCGGACTTGCATTCCAACTGATCACAAGTGGGGCAGAGGTGGCTTGGGGACTGGATCCCAGCCCCTAAGCCCACTGCTGCGACTGCTGAACACGGGAAGGAGGATCTGTAACGGAAAGAACGTCTCAGAAGTCTCTGCCATGCACCAGGCAGCCCAGCAGCTCTAAAAGAGGACCCAGGCTCTGTGATCTTTCACAGAGAAGTTACAAATCGCTCCTTTACCTCTCTCGGCCATTTGGGACATCACAACTTGGGGCAGAAGAACAAGCAGCAAAGGAAAAAAAGCCACTTGCTCTAAATAAATTTATTTTCAAAAAACAGGAGGGAGAAGGAGTGACAAATACCGGGAAAAAGTGCAATTTAGAAATCAACAAGAATTTTATAAGGAACTACATGACTTTTAAGTCTTTCTTATTACATTGTATTTTACATAATATAAGCATATGTTAATACTACATAAATATATGATATTTTAAAGAATTTTACGCTAGTCAAATGAGTCATTCGGGTCCATATAATATCAATTTTACTTTTTTAATCTTTATTTCTCTATCTCTATTTTCAGTTTTAAGAAGTTTTAAGGTGTTAGATATGCTTATAATTATTCAAGTCCACACAGTAGGAATGAATATGTAGCCAACTCATAATTACTCCTTTAGTAGAATATTGTGAAAATTAAAAAAGGTTAATTCTAGTCTCTTTTTGTTTCCATAAGTTATAATTTAGAAATGGCTCTTCCAAATCTTCCTGCAAACTTACTCTAACAGCAACATGGCAAAACAGAAAGGCAGTTAGTCTCTTTCAGTGTGTCTTCGCAATTCAAATGCCAACTCTGATGTGGATAATCGTAAGTTTACCTTGATCTACTTTCTAAAGCAGAACTTGTATATCCACCCCCCCAAAAATCCCTCCTAAACCTGCTGGCAATTCACATCTGTGTTTGTCCTTCTCCAGCTGGACCACAGGATGTTACATGCTCCTCGCAGATCTAACCTTTACTTAGCAAATCCCTCTTGGACCCTCTGCGATCTTGGTCTTCAATCTTCAGCTCCTGGGTCCTGGCCAGGAGCTGAAGATTGTGTATATGCACTTGCTATGCCTGATCTTTGTGTTGCAGATGCCAACTTGATGTTGGCCTCTTCAGTTGATCTTTTCACTGGCTTCATTGACATTCTGTAGTATAATCTTGGGAGCAAGCCCAGAGGGATTTATATGTTTGCCTGAGACTTAGGCATTAAGTCTTTAATAAACAAAGCAGTCATAATTATAAAACCATATATTATAAATTAAATCACTCGCTATCACTGGGCAACTCAAACCAAGTCAGCAGGTAGAGAGATTTATTAAATCAATTTTTTGTGAATCCCCCCCAAAAAGGTGGTAGAATAATGTAGAATTGATGTTTATTTCTTTTGTCTTTCTACAGTAAATATCTTTTCTACTGTAGTAAGCACATTTTCCTAATCAGTAAATTAGAGGTTAGTGCATTTTTGTTGTTTTTAAATAGAATTTTAAGGATTGAAAACTAAACTACCACACTTAAAATACTACCAGGTTACTATACAGAAAGTTCATTCTATTTATAAAAGAGTATATTTTCATGTATAAGTACTCCAGTGATCTAAAGATAGTCCAAAGACTGCTGTTCATCCTCTAAAGGAAAACCTGAGTGCTTTGTCCTTGCAATAATGTGCATGCTTAGCATGGCACGAAAGTCCCTTGGAGACCACCAGAAGCAAGCAGAGTGCCCAATTCTTTCCTATTTTTCCTTGCCCCATCTCTCCCCCAACCTACTCTCCTAGCCTTGCTAAATCACCTATAATTTCCAGAAAATACCATATGTCCTCTTACCTTGTTCTTTACATGAGTCCCAAGTCTACTTCGATCTCATTGTACTCAGCCAGTTTTTCCTCCTTTAAGTTACTGCTTAAACATCCCTTTTCCCAGGGTTGTCTAGGGTTCTTGGAGAACCCCCACACAGGCCCCTGCATTGTCTTCTCCCTGGGAGTGTTTCCCATTCACGACTCACCCTCTGAGCTTGGTAAAATGCCTGTCACTCACAGCCAGGCACCTGTCGGATACCTGGCACATGAATGAAGGACGCTTCAAGTCCAAGTCCTACAAAACAACTCCCCTGAAACGCAGGTGAGACCTACCTGCTTGCGCATCACATCCGTGGCCTGCATGATGTAGCGGGGAGGCAGTCCGTGGCTTCTGGCCAGAATGATGGCTTGCTCCAGCGTCACACTCAGGGTGCACCTGTGGGCCCAGGCAGAAGCAGGTCAGACCCCACCCGTTCCTGATACAGTCGCTGAGACAGTTTGGGTTACAGATTTCAAAATTAGAAAATATCAGCCCAAATCAAAGTGAATGGATAATGAACCACTGATTTTTCTACATAGAACACCTGTCCATGTAGACCATACAGGTATATTACTGGGGTCATGGATTAAGTACTTAAATTTAAAACAAACCCATAATAAACTATGTTTACGAGAACACTTATCCATAGAAGATTAAAAATTTTAATAAATTTTATTATTAAATATTATTCTTTATTGATATTTCACGGAATTTTGAAGAGATGACTTTTGGAATATTTATCATTTATTTCTACATATGGATAGTTAATAGATTTACACTAATTGATGCACAGATATCTTAGAAAAATAAACTGAAATTACTATTCACTATGGTCAAAATTAATTTTAAAAAATGTATTTCTTGGTTGGGCATGGTGGCTCATGCCTGTAAGCCAAGTACTTTGGGAGGCCAACGTGGGAGGATGGCTTGAGGCCAGGAGTTCAAAGCTGCAATGGCTATGATCTCACCAATGTACTCTAGCCTATGCAATAGCGTGAGATCCTGTCTCTTAAAAAAAAAAAAGTGTTTCTGAGACCCAGTCTAAGAGACTGTTTGTAAAAGTTCCAAAAGGAACCTGTAACTAGTTATACAGGAATGTGGTGCCCAGGGTACCCCTGAGAAGTGTTCTAACAGAATTCAGTGATTGGTGAGCCTTGCCAATTGTTCTTTTCCTTCTCTTTAAGCTATTTCTTTTATCTTTTTTTCCACATTTATCTCTATAGCAGCCATTAAACCCTATGTTTATTTGTTAATTTTTAAGGTGCTGGTCTCTAAATTATTTTCTTAGGGATAATTTTTGCATGTATTTCATAAACATGCTCACTAATTTCAGATGTTTTTCCTAAAATTTATATTAGTGGATTTTGTTTTGCTTTTTTTAACTTACTGATATTTTGATTAATCTTTTCTCCATATTTGCATTTATCTCACTGTGGTTTGGTGTTTTATTCATGTAATTTTCTAGATTAATCTAGTCTTTCTCCCTACAGATAACAGTAAGTTCTACAATGCAGTTGCTTCTCTGTGAGGAACATCTAGCTCCTTACGCTTGGTTATGAGTCTGTAACACAGAAGTCTAATACATTTGGTAGGTTTTGATACTGATGAATTAAGAAACAGAGGAGAAAGGGATTCAAAACATTACTGATGCAATATTAGAAAAAATCTGGCAAAGTGCAGCTGTATCACTATACATAATTGTATTCCAAAGAGAAATATGCCAAATTCCATTGGCTGTTAAATGACTTGAAAAGAAGCTTCCCATTACCATTACAGAGAATTCTTTTATTAATAAAAGCATTAACACGTGTTCAGATGGGCTAAAGTTTTATAATTAGCTTCTAGTTGTATGTACATGATGTTCACAAATATTGAGTGTGTGAGTCTGATAGCAATGTGTATTGTTTTACGTGGACATGCATACACATGTTCCAGAACAGTCTATGCCAATGAAGGCCCAAGCAGTATAACTGACAGTTCATGTTTAAAAAGAAAATCAATTTTCTGTAAAGCATTTAATTGTCAGCTTATTCAACAGACCATAACCTATTTCTCCTCCTTAAGGTCTCCTCTACTCTGATTTTAAATATTTATTGATCCTAACATTTTAATCAATAATACTCATTACACCAGCCAAATGAAGCTAAGGAAAAAAAAAATCTTTATCTTTTTCTAATCATGCTGAAATATGTTTGCGTTTTTCTGATAAAGCATGTCTTGCCTTGTATCTTGCTTACTCTACTTATAACAAACACACACTGTGAAGGGATTTTGAACAGGCAGCCTATAATTTTTATTCATTTTCTTAATCATTTTAAACTGATTTCTTTCTCCCTACCTCAAGTTGTAGTAAACAGTAATACAGCAAATTACTTGCCAGAGATTTTACTATGATCAAGAAATTAAGGTGCCCAGTAACATGCTATCTTTATAGGGTACCTGAAAATGTCACCTCTTTGGACCCATTCACACATCACCTAACAGAAAAATCTACCTTCAAACGCATATGCGTATATTCTTTCCCCAGCTTACCAGGGGGAGAAAAAAAAACAGATGGCTGCACCTGTGTTTGTCTTTTCATATTAACCATTGTGTATGTTCCAATTAGCTCCCAAGGTTACTTTGAATTTTTGAAAAGTGAAAAATTTAAAAAGAGACAACCATGCAAATGTGGGAAATATTGCCTGTGTTTGATTCATGGCTGATAAATACAACTTGAGGCCTTGTATTTCCACTCACAGCATCACAGGATTCCATTATCCTAAATTCAGCATGGGAAAGAAATCTGGCAGTACGGCCACAGCTTTTCTGTCGATATACCATTATTTGCCTCACAGCTTTTCATCTTCTCTAAACTATCTCAATCTGAATGTCAAGTGGAAAAACCCAGTATTTGTGAAAAGTGTTTTGATGCTGGCATGCTCTGAAAGACTCCAGGTCTAGAAAGTGGCACACAGTTTTTCAGTGGTGCATAAATGTATACTCAGAGTCAGGTTTTACAAGAGTTCATTTGATTTGTTTCTTATTTCCAGAGAGACTGATACGCCAGCCCTGGACAAGAGAATAAAAGGAACCTATTATAGACCAGGAATCCTCATTCAATATGAGGGTTCTGGCCTGACATCCCATTCTCCTTTCTAGCAAGATCTCTGTTTTCACATTAGACAGTTAAATTAAAATCTACATAAATCTATATTTTTAGCCCATCTGGAAAATACAGGCCTTCAATTTTTCAGCTCCTTCAAGCTGTAAAATCATTAAAAAAAAAATCCACACAACTCTCTCCCTAGGAGCTACAAAAATAATAAAATAAATGCCACCGAGTAGTTTTTGTCCTTCAAGAAAAAGCAAAAATAAAATCCACTGAAGAAAGTGTTTCCATAACTTTAGTAGAAAGACATTCCAAGTAATGGCTCTGCTCAGGGTATACTTTTGAGAAAACACATTTGATAGGGTGGCAAAATTATACAGAAAATGTTAATTTCCCCAAAGAAAGAAAAAGGAAACAGTCACTAAATTTGTTTATAGTTAATACATCTTTTTGACATATTTCATGTTGAGAATAGATCCCCAAATGACTGAGATATTTAGCATGATTTTAATATGATAAATGTAGCCTACAGTTAATAGGTCCAATTTAATTTGAAAGACACTTTGATTTAGCACTGCTATGGAAGAAACACAGAAAAGTACTTCTCCTTTCATTCATTCATTCATTCACTTGGCAAATGTTTCTTGAGTGTCCACTTTTACAAGTACCATAAAACACACTGCCAGGAGTGGATTTACTCTGAAGCTAAAAAAACAGCCTGGTTTTTAGGGACCCCCGACTTATGTGGATCCCCTTCAAAGTTCTGGGAGTGGCTCTATAAGTGTGTTCTCACAGTCACATGCTTTTACAAATTTGCAAAAGCAAAACCTCTGAACTGCAAATGGTTATGGCTGCTGTCTTCTTCACATCCAAGCTTCCTTCTGACCTATTGGGTAGTGTTCAAATGGCTGTGGCTATTTCTGAAACTGAGCTAAAGAAAGTTGAATTATGGATGCATTCAGGCTGGGTTTCCTGGGACCTATTTATAGGGTTCACAGTTACTTCCACAGTTCCCAGTTAGGTTACTGTAATGTCCTCCTCTAGATGGCTTCCAGAGTATTCCTATTGCCCAAGGTTGAAAAGGAAGTGCAGGGCCAGGCATCAGGATATAATATGCCCATATCCTGAGGACCCAGGACTGAAAGTGCATGTGTGGTGGAGGAGAAACAAGGATGGGCATGCATAGAACCAGAAGCTACTCTGTGGAATATTCTTCCAAACATTATGGTTCACATGCTAAAGAAACTTATAGAGGTTTTTTTTGTATTTGACAACAATTAAAAAATTTACAAGACATTAGCAATAATATATTTTGATGTTAAAAGGCTTTTCTAAGCTCTCAATAACTTAAATTTGATCAACTGTGCTAGAGAAAAGACAATAATTTTTCTATACTCCCTGTAGAAAATATTATTACAAACTTGTTATAATCGAAAAGGCAATCAAAGAGTATTACCAAAACTTGTGGGTAAAAGTATAGAAGTGGGTCAGACAGTAAATTAATAAAATATTATTTTTCTAGATTTTCTGATGTATGTGGTATTTATAAACATTTTAAATTTTGCAATTTGTTTTTTCTTACATTCTGAATAAATATTAACTTCCATTCCTATTTTGTTTTGTAATTTTCTATTCTTTTTCTTAAATATGGCACTGAACTCCCAAATCTCCAACACTCCAGTGTGTTGGGGAGGTGCCAGTGAACAAAGCCAAGTCCCAACTCCTTCGATGACCAGATTTTAGTGAGAGGAAAGAGAAAATAAAGAAGCAAATATGTAATATCAGGTGGGAATAAGTTATCTAGAAAAATAAATTTTATAGCAGAATACAAAGTGGGATGGTACTAATAGAGGGTGGAATGGCAGAGGGAGATGCTGCTTCATGGAAAACCATTTCAGGGAGAGTAAGTGCAAAGGCCCTGAGGTTGATGCTTGTTTATTCTGCTCACAAACAAGTGTGGAGCCCAATATGCTGGAGCACACAGAGGAGAAGAAGAGGAGGTTATGAAAATAGCTTGGCCTCAAACACACATACCCTTGGCAGTCAGAGTTTAGGAGTAAGTGGGCTTCATAGTTATTTTTTTGGTTGACATGACAAAATTTCAGTACTTATATTACATGATATCAAAGAACAATTTGTTAAGCAAATTATCAAAGTATTTTACTAAGTCCAACCCTGACAGCTTATCATTACTGTATTCAAAGCATCTTCAGTTGCTTTCCAATGGCAGCATTTGCAAAAGCAAACTCTTTATCCTGATGCTTCAGGTTTTCAATCAACTACTCTCCCATTTCCCACCTCATCTCCCAGTGCCTTCCTTACTCTATCCAAGACAGAACTTTCTGCTTTAGTCAGCATCTTGGTACCATAGCACAAACCTCTCCCCAAATCTGGAACATGAGTCCATTTCTTCTCTTTCACTACTTTCAAAATATGTAGAAACCTCATTCTGAATGTACAATGGCAGCTAAGGTGCTAAGGTTGGTATGAGGACCGTCTCATGGTGCTCTGGTCAAGCTACTTCCATTCTCCCAAGAATTCTCCCAAGAATGGAAGTAGCTTGACCAGAGCACCATGAGACGGTCCTCATATCTGTATCTCCTCCTCTGTGAAATGAAAAAATCAGCTGCACTGACCTCATAAAGTGCTCCAAGAATTATCTGAAGCCATGTGTGTGATTGCTCAGCCACGCCCGTGGAAATGCCATTTCCATATCTATTTGTAACCGAGTTCACACCATAAGTCTGTTTAGAGGAGGCTCCTCATTGTGGACAACACATTATTTGGAAAAATCTAAGGAACATGAGTGTTTGTAGATCCCCAGTTTCTCAAATCTCATCATATTTTAACTATTGAAAGAGTTGATTACTTCACACTCCTTTTTATTTTAAAGAGGTGCTCATTAAAGTAACCTTGGGGGAAATTATAAGATTATGATAATTACATGAAGCTAGTGACAAATTTCCACCAACATCCCTTTTATACATTGGGATTCAACTAAAGTACAGTCCATTTGACTACAAATTGTCCCTTGTTGAAAAAAATTCTTTGTGATTTTTATTTCTAGTGTTTGTCCCAACTGATTCCAGACATTAGGTCTTGACTTTATATTATAGGTCAAACTGCCAAGCTAAGGGTCAGAAAAAGCATGTGATGTGGTCTTCTCTTTGCCAATCCTATTTCTAGATGCCAGGAGTACTAAAGGATCAAGATCCAAACTTCCCGTTCCCTCTTCAACTAAGTCTCATTGGAGAGACAAAGATTAGTTTCCTAAATTGGCTTACATGCACGATATTGTATTTTAGTCATTTTTAACTCGTATCCATCACACTGTTTTTAGTTCACTTTTAAAGACTTAAATTCTTCCCTAAAGTGGATTTGTTTTACATGTTAATCCTCTCCTTTTAGATGATTCATAAAATTTCTATAATAAATTAGATAAAGGAGTCTCACCACCTAAGGAACTTTTATATATCTGATCATTTACCATGATCACAGACAAGAACATTAGTTTTATTCTAAAATCAATTTTACATTTTAAAACCTACAGAGGTCTACTGCTTCATTCAATGTGGATTCAAATTGTACTGAACAAGGAAGCCAATCTCCCATGGGTTGAAATGCATTAAATTGAACCTTTTTGGTCACAAGAGTGATGCAGTAACTGACATGGGAAACCAGAACAATGGGAGGATTATGGTTCTGACCTCTGTTTTCCCCTTCCTTCCTTCCTTCCCTCCTTCCTTCCTTTCCTCCCTCCTTCCTTCCCTCCCTCCCTCCCTCCCTCCTTCCCTCCCTCCCTCCCTCCTTCCTTCCTTCCTTCCTTCCTTCCTTCCTTCCTTCCTTCCTTCCTTCCTTCCTTCCTTCCTTTTTTGACAGAGTCTTGCTTTGTTGCCCAGGCTAGAGTGAGTGCCATGGCATCGCCGAGCTCACATCAACCTCAAACTCCTGGGTTCAAGTGATCCTCTTGCCTCAGCCTCCAGAGTAGCTGGGACTACAGGCGAGCCGTCACACCCGGCTAATTTTTTTTGTTTCTATTTTTAGTAGACACAGGGTCTTACTCTTGCTCAGGCTGGTCTTGAACTCCTGACCTCAAGCCTCCCATCTTGGCCTCCCAGAGTGCTAGGATTGCAGGTATGAGCCACCGTGCTCAGCCTCTGAGCTCTGTTTTCCTACCGTGGATTTATTTGCTAACTCTCAGCATGCTCACTGTCAGGAACTCTGATGTTTTGCTTGGTAGCTAATCACTAGATTGCTACCTCTTGGGGTCAATCCCAAATATTTTTATTACTAGCAGGGGAGTGTTACTCAGAATCTAGTTATAGCCTGAAACATTAAACAAAATACATAAGAAAAGAGTAATGAAGATTTCTGAATTTGTAGCCACAACAATTTGTCATAAATTGACATTATGTAGATGTTGAAGTGAAAAAACTGAAAAATAAATTAAGAATAGAAAATGCAACCTTTAATAAGGAATACTTTTTATTTCCCCGCATTTTAATTTTTACTTATTTATTTTTTGAGACAGCATCTCGCTCTGTCACCTAGGCTGAAGTGCAGTGGCATAATCATAGCTCACTGTAGCCTCGAACTCCTGGGCTCAAGCTATCCTCCTATCTCAGCCTCCAGAATAGCTAGGAATATAGGTGTGCATCTCCATGCCCAGCTAACTTTTTAAAATAATTTTTGTAAATAATGTTACACAGTAACAACTAAAAACAATTCCCCCCAAATCAACTGCAATCATTTAATTTCGGGATACATGTT
This sequence comes from Mirza zaza, assembly GCA_008750895.1. NCBI lineage: Eukaryota > Metazoa > Chordata > Mammalia > Primates > Cheirogaleidae > Mirza > Mirza zaza. The sequence continues at coordinate 210,586 of VSMD01124730.1, forward strand.
TAGATTGTGAAGGTAACTGGAGCATTGATTTTTAACTATTTTGTACATTAATAATATAATTGAATCATTGGGATAAATAGGATATTTTTGTATATGTGCGCTGGTATAGGTTTATAGTAAGAAGAATAATTTCCTGTTAGAAAATTACGATATTTGGTCAACACTGAAGGCATGTGTAGTAGGGTTTTCTGAGTCCAAGACACCAACAGCCAAACAACACTGTAACCAACTATGCAGATGGTAGCACTAGACACAACCCCTTAACTACCTACATAAACTAGCTAATCACTGAAATTCATTTTGATTCACTTGCATTAATATGGAGGCTAATTTGATTCTGTGCTAGATAAATACAGAGGGAAATAAATTTTTGTCAACAATTTTGAAATTAGGGAGTTTTGCCCCAATGTAGAATTCTAACCAATGATCGCAGTCTGCTTTTGTTTTTTAGTTCTGGGCTTCCATGTGCATTGCATCGTTTTCACCATCCTTTATCACTGTGATGCTGCCTCTAGTCATGAAAACAAGAGAAAATTCCTTTAGGGCAAAGGCATCCCTCAGAGTCTGTGTGTAAGGGCAGCCTGAGAAACCTATTATTTTGATAATATTCTTCACAGGGATGTGTCTTTATAAAGCCATAGATTTATATTTAGAGTCTTAGAGATTTAAAGCTTAGAACATGAAATCATTTCCCCCATTCTATGAGAGTCTTTTTATTTTTTTCCTCCTTTAATTAAAAGCCAGGTCATTATCTTTGTTCAAGTGACTATTGCAAACAAGTTATTAGGAATGTAATCAGCTGTGGATCTCTGTGATACTTTACTAAACTGAAGATACCTGAGCAGCATTCAGGGGTTGAAGAGGAATAGTGAACTATTTCAACCCCAACAGAAGGAAGTGGGTGCCATAATCCGTAACTTGATTCCTCACTGTAGTTCACCTCCAGAGTGAAGATACTTTGTAAATCTCCAAGTTATCAAATTAAACTCATCCATTAAAGTATTTGTGCAGTTCAGTGTGTTAATGTATCTACTGACATACGTTTCATGCTTATTGATTTCATATTTCATACTATCTCTCAATTTTCTCCTCTTTAGCTGCACTGCTAATATCTCTTGCCTAGATTGGTGCAACCTCACTTTGACCTTTCCAGTTGGTCTCTTCCTATGGGTCTTCCTCCATAGTGAAGCTGATCTTTTAAAATGCAGATGAAAATGCAAGCATTTGAATGGCCTCCCATTTCTTAACAGGAAATACAAGGTCTTCACAATATAGAGCCTGGTTTTCCTCACTTGTACTCCATGCATCAATAGAAGTTTACAGTTTTCTGCAATCACCAACTGTCCTAGTTCTCACACACTGCTCCCCTGTTTAGATGATCCCATACACCCTGGTTTGAGTCACACGCCATACCTCTTAACTACTTAAATACTATACTTACCTAAAAGGATTAAGTACATGGGCACTGGAGGTAACTTCCTGAACTGGAACCTGGCTTTTCTAATAACTACGTGACATTGGGCAAGTTACTTAAACTTCTTAAACCGTTTCCTCCTCTGTAAATGGAGTTTAATAACAGTATACAACCCAGATTGTTTTCAGGATTACATGAAATAATTCATGTCTAGTACTTAGTATAGCCTTAGCATGTAGTATATTCTCAACAAATGTTAGCAATTTTTATTGATATTACTAGCACCACCATCACCAATAGGCTGCACTGGTTATCTCTATCAATTATAGCCTTTCTAGACCTAGAAATACTTCCCAGGACTCAGTAAGTATTCAATACATACTTATTGAAAAAATTGCATACATTCCTAATGTCTGCCAATGGTAATATATGTACACTCCTAAAAGACAAGATTTATTTCTTTATATCCTGCATTTTCCACCTATTTGCTCAAGAAGCGTTCACTCATTAAATATGTTTAGTGAAGTGATAAATGCATCGTAGGACAATAAATATTAGTGAAAAGCAATCACAGATTCCCTTATGGCTTATAAACAGGATATGATTCTCCTTTCATAACTAATGTCTTGTATTTCCCTTTCTCTGGATTTAACCATCGCTCCTACCATGTCTGCTGGCTAACAACTCTGTACGAATCCTGGTAATACTTAGAAAATATATATTATAATATATTGATCAACTAGTCTTACATTAATTCTATTATTTATTGTACCATCAAAACTATCCAGTTATTATTTACTAATATTTTCCAGAATATTAGTATTCTTCCAGTCAGAAGAATACTTTTGAAACTCTAATAGAATTGTCAAAATGACAAGTGATTTATTCTTTCTCTCTAACATACATAGCTTGGAAAATATGCATCCACTTCTTTGAGTCGCTTTGCTTAAAAACCCAATCCTTTGACTATCTTTCTCCTATTTTCATTATTAAAGAGAGCTAGTGCTACACAGCATGGCTGTCTCACTTCCCAAGGGGGCTCCCTTGTCAAGACATCAGACTGTAAGTGCAATGAGAGCAGGTATCTCCTTAGTTTGGGAAGCACAGTGCTTGGCACATAGAGTGCTTCATAGTTCCTGCCCCCAGCCCCCTTCAACAAATGAATGAATAAACAAATGCAAGCACCTGATTCATTTTAAGTCCTAAATATTTATCTTTATTCTAACATACATTTGGTTTTTGACACTGGGAAAGAAAACTAACTTCCTATCCTTGGATTCAAGGGTAGCTGTTCTGCTCCTGAATGACTTTCTACAAGCTATCAAAGAACGATTCTAAAAATAAACTCTAACAGGGCCCGACGTTTTGTGTACTGTATTTCTTGCGGATCAGAAGAGTTAACTCTTGTATTTGTCATACTCCTCCCTTTCATCCTATGAAAGTGACCCATTACTGTGATTTTTAATAGTAGCTTACGAGGTTTCCCCTATTTTAGTAGGTATGATCTAGTCATTTTAAACAGACGTGTTTCATATTTCTAATTGCAATGAGAAGATGTACCCACTACCAGAAACACGAATTTAGACTGAACAATCTGGACGTTCAGTAATGCTAGGTCCTGTCCTGGATGCTTTCACATACAGTGATCATTTAATTCTCTGGCCACTTTCATGAGAAAGAAATTATTATTTCCATTTCACTGATAAGCCTGAGAGACCAGGTGATCTAATCACTTGTTCTGTTGCACAGCACGTAAGTAACAGAATTGAAAATCTATTTTCTGATTCAAAATCCAGGGCTCTTTCCACACTACCAAATTTGAATCACATAGGTTAATACCTTTAGAGAATGCTAGGTCCCTGTATCCATAATTCAACAATCACAATCTTGGACCCAGCATTTATATTTTGAATGCATTTATTCAGTAGAGAAGAATTCAGGTGGCCCAAATTACTTTACTGTGAATATAGACTTCACCATACTAAAATGAATTCATGATTAAAAAGAAACTGAATTTGAAGCACGCTAAGTAAGTATATCGATTGTAAAGCAATCAAGTAGTAAAAATAAACTGAAGGAGAATGTGTTCCTTCTTGCCTACAGATTTGCATTTTTCTACATAAAATGCGCTGTTCTGTGTTAACTGTGTTCATTCCTACAATGATCACATTTATTCTGCCTTCTAATTACTTTTAACTACTAAGCACAGAGCACCACTGTGAAAAGTCTACTGACACCTAGAACGAAGCACCTGATTGAAGAAACTAATTAACGTTGCACAGTTATATTTTCCCCACTCCCTTTCATTACCTTACATGGAGGAATAATTGCATACCTGAGGGCTGGCGCAGTGTGTTAAATACTGATCAATCCCCACGTGGCTGCTTGGGTCTACACAGGCAGAGTCTGCACAAAATTAACACAGAAAGGCCACTGCTGACCTACTGAGCCTTCTCACTTTATTCACCCTTGGCAATTCTTTGGTGACAAGTGAAAAGCTTGAGAAAACTGCCACAAGTCAGCAAGGATTTGAAAAACCCAACATTTGTGTTCTTGTCCCCCTGTAACAGGGAAGCGTGTTTTTTTTAACAAAACACACGAATACTTTTATGTGAAAAAAAAAGGCAAACAGACTAGCTGTTTCAACAATGAATTCTCTTATGCTACACACACTCTCTCTCTTGCACACACACACACACATATATAAAATAAATTATTAAATATTGACACTCTCCCTTTAGGAAAATTTGAATGACAGTATAACAACAGCTGCAGCCCCAAAAGCCAGTAATCATGTAGGCGAGTTCTCAGCATAATTTATAGAAATAACCTCTGGATAGCTATTGATGCTTTCGACATTAATTATTTGATTGTTGTTAGAGTTCTGATGAAATCTTCCCGTGACTACGATGGGTTCTTACGTTTCATAGTCTGAGAGCTGAAAGACAAGGGTTATCCGTGTGTGAAAAAAAGGAGAGGGAAGGCAGGCAGAGAGGAGCCCTGCAGAAAACCACTGAGCAGACTGCAGAAGAGAGGGGCAACAGCTGGGGCGAGATCTGATCCTGGCAGCGGCAGCAGAGCTAAATTGAATATTCCCCTCACTCCATCCATCTTAAGGCAAAAAAGCAATCGAATTGAAGGGGCACATTTTCAGCACTGCACAGGGAATTAGCCATGAAATTCTCATTAAAGATAATGGGACTTTCTATTACCACTCTCAATACATTCTCTGAAAACTCTCAGCATTTATCTTTAAACCTAGGCTTAAAAACCAACCGCCAGGCAAAAACATTCCACATCCCTCATTACTTTCTGTTCAAGCACACTGAGGTGTGTTTGTCTTTGACACAGTTTCACCATGGAGGTAAGCACAGAGGCGATCACAGATCTTTGGGGGCTGGGTCATTGAGCACTTAGGTACTCATGGGGGTATTTCCGATGGGTAGAATGTGTATGAATATGAAACAGCCGTGTGTAAGTCAGGACCTTAAATACCACAGCCACCAGGTTTGAATCTGCTTCTCCACATTGTAGATTCTTCAGTCTGGATTCTCTCACCAATTTATCTCATTTCTATTTTTCTTTTTGGGATTTCACTGAATAGGTTGGATACCTATCCCAGCTACCTGGGAAGTCCCTCGACGCTGAAATTACTTAACTCTACCTCTCTATGGCTTTTCTCATTTGCCATGTGACTTCTGTCCTTGCTCCTCATGGGTTCTCCGATGACATAAATCTTAAGGAGGTGTCTAGTACGTGGCTTTTCCCTTTTCACCCCACCCCCACCCCAGTTCTTGGACATCTTACTGTAATTGTTTCTTTTTTGACCTGTTTATCCGGGACGCAGAACAGAACTTTGCGTGCTTTCAGACTTTTCAAGTTGATCCTTCTGTGTTTTACACTGAGCCTCCTCCTTAGTAGGGTGCACAGAAGATGGGGACGTGGAGCATCAGGGGATATTAATACTCTGTATGTGCTCCCTGGGGATCTTCCTTCTTTTCTCAACTCCTACAGTTGGCAGCTGATTGTTCTTTTCCCACCCTTCCATGCCATCTCCTGGAATACCTCTTCCCTCCTCCTAACACCGAAGTATATTCCCTGAAAATTCTTAGTCATGTTGTGATCCCAGCTCTAACACCTCTCCGTAACGCCTTCTCTGACAGAGCTAGCCTTTCTCTCTGCACCATTTAATCAGCCCCACATGTTTTTCCATAGCTCCCTCCCTGGTCTCTCATTCCTGCTGACTGAATCCATCAAATGACAGAAAAATCCATATTTTCTTCCTGCAACAGCCCCCACCTGGCACCTTGCTGTGCTTGGTCATTCAGAATCATCAATGCCCCACTGTGATCACTGACTGTCAACTCGACTGGACTAAGAGATACCCAGATAGCTGGTAAAGCATTAATTATTCTCAATACTTCAGTAAGCGCTGAGCCTGTCCTTCTGCTGAAAGGGAGACCCAGGTGGCCTGGCATCTGATTAGGATGACTGGGCTGGCCGGGTGTGTCTGTGAGGGTGTTTCCGAAGGAGATCTGAGCTGGTGGACTGAGTGGGGAAGATGTGCCCTCAGTGTGGGTGGGAGCCGTCCAGTTGGCTGGGGGCCTGGATGGAACAAAATGTTGAAGGAAGGGCGAATTTCATGCTGTCTATTCCCAAGCCAGGACACCCTTCTTCTCCTGCCCTTGGACGTCGTAACTCCAGCTTCTCTGGCCTTTGGACTCCTAGACTCATACCAGTGACCCTCCAGGTTCTTAGGCCTTTGCCTTGAAGGAATGAAGGAAATTTTACTCCAAAATATGACTCCTTGGTATAAAGAATATTTTGAATTAAAGGCCCTAAGAGATCAACAGGCATTGGAAGGGGTTTTCCCTCTATCTCCATAAAGACCAGAGGTACTTATCTAGAAAAACAATTGTCTTTCCTGTCCCTCTCTGTTATGGTATTATTTATTGCAGGAAAGAACAAGAATGCAACTAGAACAGGCCCAACTCATTTTCAAAATAATGCCATTTTTCACGTTACTTTAATTTCCAAAGACAATTTGTAAGTCAATCTGTGTTTTTCCATCCATTCATTCTTTTAAGTATCTAGTCAATCTCCCTAATAATCTTTTAGTGTCCCACAACAGAATTACCCATATTCCCCATCCCCCCTTTGAAATGAAGGTATATAAGTATTTCAGTCTCACTGGGATATTGGGCAATCACCCTGTGATTCTCCTTGTGTGCATGAAAACAATAAAATTTGCATGGCTTTTCTCTTATTAATCTACTTTATTGTGAGTTGATTTTACAGTAAACCTTCCGAAGGCAGAGTTTTCCCTTTCCCCTCTTACTGGGAGTCTCAATCCATTGGTTTCCTTGGTTCTCAGGCCTTCTGACTTGTACTGAGCCAAGGTACCCACTTACCTAGTTCTCCATCTGGTCTCTGTGGACTTTCTCAGCCTCCACAATCAAGTGAGGCAATTGCCCAAATAAATCCCTTCTTCTCTCCCTCTCTCTCTCTATATATGTATATAGTATATATATTTTTATATATGTATATATCTCCTATATATATCCTATCTGTGTGTGTGTGTGTGTGTGTATATATATATATATGTATGTATGTATTTATCTGTTGACCACCATTTAGTACCTTTCCCTGATCACCTTGGTGCCAGTGCCTTACTTTGAAGTTTCATCATCTCTTGTACTGTTGTAAAATCCCACTGTTTCCCTGCCTCCATTCTCATTCCATTATAAACCATGACAGTGATCTCTATTTTCAAAATATTTTTTAAAAATCTAATCATGTTATTCTTCTGCTGAAAACCCTTCATTGGCTTCCTATGGCCTCCTGGAGAATCTCCCAAATCCTCCACCCAGTGGGCATGGTCTTCCATGCTCCAGCCCCTGTTTAATGTCGCTAGGCTCAGATCACTAGCCTCATCTCTTAGTGCTACTTCACTCACACAGCACGCCATCTCCTGTGACCTCCACCTACTTCACTCCTTCCTTCTGTCTTTTCATACTACTCCTTTGCTCTGAACCATCCTTCTCCATTCCCATGGCCTGGTAAAGGCTATTCAAGCTTTAAAACCTGTATCCCTTACTCCCTTCCTGGGGGTTTAAATCTCACTCCACTGTATTCCTTCCTTCTAAGTAGTTCGATGACCTATTGCCAATTCAAAATTAACATCACAAAGGCAGAAATTGCTGCCTCCTTCCTTCAACTTCCTCCATACTCACTGCTCTCCTGCTCCAGGTTCACATATTAAAAACTTGCAATTCTTAAAGTGCAGAAAAAGAGAAACATTTATATTGGTGAGATACCTATATTTCTTGTCTTCATTTGGAAGATGGAAAATTTGGTTTACATCAATTATTAATTAGAGTAGTGATAAAATCCTTAAACTTGAAGTCCTCAAAAATATATCTCAGGTTGACTGGAATTTTATTTTATTTTCAATAGAACTTTGAAGATTTAGGAAAGACAATTTAATTTCAGTTTATTTAAAATAAATACCGAAGAACCATACCATGTTTGATAGTTCTTAAAGTAGGTTCTGTATTTATCACTATTAAATAGCTACACAAGTAAAATTTAGTGACATAAATTCTTAAATTTTATTAATATGCTTAAATAGTACAGTTGAGTTTGGAAAATAAAGAGGAACTATAATAATTATATGGTAATATGTTTAACATATCATATTACCTACTTTTCCTATTTTAATGAAGAAGATAATGGAGAAAGGTAAAAGGATGAAACTTCTATCGTATATGAAATATTTGATTTCTTCCTATAATTTTAATATAACAATATATTTATATTATCTATCTCAGGAGTCCTCAAACTTTTTAAACAGGGGGCAAGTTCAATGTCCCTCAGACCATTGGAGGGCCGGAGTATAGTTTAAAAAAAAAACTATGAACAAATTCCTATGCACACTGCACATATCTTATTTTGAAGTAAAAAAACAAATGGGCAAAAACACCCGCATGTGGCCCGCGGGCCATAGTTTGAGGATGCCTGATCTATCTGGTTGTCTAAATTAGAATAAATTTTACTATCTATTTGCCTTTTTTACAATTTAGTAAAATATAAAATTCTGAATGTACTTGGAATATATGAAAGTGCTTAAGATTTACCCTTATGAAAAAGCAGTGTTACCAATCCATCATGCATAGGATATATTTAGTCTTTCTCTCAGCGCCCCATTATTGCTGTATGTTATTTTTCCCCTTCCAAAGATTAAAGCATAATTTTGGAACTTCTCCTTATTGGGAATGTACAATCCCCCTGGATCATGAGCTAGCAGAAATTTTTCTTTTGTTTTATTTAGCCATTTTCCCAGTGATTCAAAATTTAAGTATCTTCTCTAATTGTACTGGGTCTCTCAAAACTTTTTTGCACAAAAAATAAATGGATACATTTGAAACCCTGGATTGCTGATTGAGGTATTTTATTTTTTTCTGTCCCATACATAGAATCTAACCTATATATAGAAATCCCCAAAGCAAACCTATTCCTTTTACTTAATATGTCTCCATTGCACAGTAGAGAAAAGATGCAGCTTCATTGTCTGCCCCATGGGGACTCTTTGATTACCTAAGTCAGGTTACCTTGAGTGCTCTACTTTTATGAGATCCTGCATTACCTAATCTGGGCCTATTTGTCAGTTTGTCCTTTGATGTCATGGTAATGACAGAATAAAATATTACTAAGAAAGAATCCTTTAAAAGTTCAAACAAAAGTGGTTTTTAAAATTGCTAATTGATAGTTACCTGAATAAGATTTTTTTTAATTGCTTGTATGAACTGAGAGTCATCCCACTGTTCATCTTTATTTGAAATAAAAATGTTCCATTAATCACATTGGTAATACAAATCTCTTTTTAGTTGTTCTTATATTTTGATTCATAAATTTCACTTCTTTAGCAATTGCCTATATTATCATACTTTGGGTCCTGCACTATGGTTACATGGTGGGTTACGGCACTTCTGTTGGTTGGGGGAAGGGAGGCAGGAAGACCCTGGACATTCAACAACCTTTGCAATATTGCTAAATGTGAAAATATAACTCAATTTCCAAATAACCAATGAATAACTGCATTTTGGAAATAAAGTCCTTTTAATTTAGTAACCATATATATATGTGTGAATAGTTTACATATAATATATATAAAGTTTTGGGATCTAAAAGGCTATATATATGAAAAAGTTTTAGAAACTAAAAAGCTCTCTCTCTCTCTCTCTCTCTCTCTATATATATATATATATATATATATAAACTTTATAAATGTTAAAGCTAATTTCTACAATGTATTAAAGTGGCCTAACACTGGATCACACAGACAGTGGCTAGCTTGGTGTTCACCATTATCATGTGTTTTAAGAAGAGTGTGAAAGGCCTTGACACAGACTGTTTCCCTCTCACATGTGGGTGGGGGTCAACACACAGGATAGATATGATGCCAGCTGGAACCGGGTGCTGGTGATGCCCTGATGCACTGAGGTCCTCCTGACTGGTGCCATTAACAAATCTCAATGGATGATCAAACACAAGGTATTTAGTTAAAAATCCAGGGCCTTGTTTCCCAGAAGAGATTCACTCTCACAACAAAGCACGAAGATAAAAGGCAATTCACACGTACAGTTATCCAGTGTTTTGGTTTAAAGACATCACATGCTAGTCAGAGCCTGGGGCCTGCACTCAAACCACCCACCTTCCCACACCACCATACCAGGATTCTGATGCCACCAACAACCCATTATTAAAAAATACAGAGTGAAGATGCAATAGAGGTAAAGGCCTAAAAAAGATCAAAATGTTTTACTAGCCTCTTTAAATGTTTTACTAGTCTCTTTAAAATCCCCCCACTCTTTTGGGAATTCAAAACTGCATCCCTGCCTGAGGCCAGTAATCAGAGGGCAGAGGAATATTCTTTGTTTCTAGTATCTTCAGGAGATGGCTCTACAGAACAGAGATCAGGAGATCATCTTCCCAAGAGATGCTACAGTTGAACAGCAGTAGCCATAAGCTGAAAAGCCCCTTTTAAAAGCTCTGTGTTTCTGCTAAAAGGGGAGGATCATGGTCCTTTAAGATGAGAGTCTGCCATCCTTCTTTTGCCAGCAAATTAATAAACTTCTCTTTCCTTTTCCTCAAACTGTTTGTCCTCATTCTTTATTCGGCCACGGGGACTCTCTGGAATAAGTCCTTAGACCCCGGTGTGATTCCAGATTTCCTGCCCTCACTAGAAATTTCTTTGACATATCCTTTATTCTTCCAGGTACCTTCTGAAAATTTCTACCCACTTGTTCCCACTGACTAAGGAGGCAGAAACTAATGCAATGGGAAGGAAATGTCATCTTTGCTTTGGGACTCAGTAAAATTCATGCTTTGGGCTGGGTGCGGTGGCTCAACGCCTGTAATCCTAGCACTCTGGGAGGCTGAGGTAAGAGGAATGCTTGAGCTCAGAAGTTCGAGACCAGCCTGAGCAAGAGCAAGACCCTATCTCTACTAAAAATAGAAAAATTAGCCAGGTGTTGTGGTGCATGCCTACAGTCCCAGCTACGTGGGAGACTGAGGCAGGAGGATTGCTTGAGCCCAGGAGTTTGAGGTTGCAGTGAGCTACTATGATCCCACTGCACTCTACCTGGTGTGACAGAGTGAGACTCTGTCTCAAAAAAAAAAAATTCATGCTTAAAGTTTTATGACATTTGCAGTATACTGATTTATATTGGTTAAGGAAAAACAGTTGGCTATTAAGCAGGGTAGGAATAAAGAACCAAAACAAATTAAAACATGGCATTGAATGGAAAGATGCTGCAGTGAGAAATAAAAGGGAAATTTAGAAATCCCTGTAGCAAGCTTTTTGATTGCCTGCAACAAATAACTGGCATGGGTACAAAAGACAACTTGAAAAGCCACAGTGCTGATTCAATACCTTAAAAAGGTTCAATTTGGCAAAAAATAACTTTGCCTATAAAGCAGGTATACGTACAATATAAATAACATGACTCTTTGTAGGAAGGGAAATTCAAAAGATATCAAATACTTTTATTTTTTCATCAAAGAAGTATATAAATTGATGCACAACTGAAATATAACGGTACATTTAGTAAAGAAGCACAATATATAAATGGACTTGAATATATATGTTCTGCAGATAAGGTAAAGGTGAAAGTGGCACACAACCATCTACCCTACTGGTTGTACTGTACATGAGGACAATCCTTTTGGGAACCTAAACAACAATATATCAAACTTTTAAACTCTTTGACACAGTAATTCAACCTGAATGATATTTTTGTTTGGTTTGTTTTCTTTTAGGCTAATGGAAAATAAGACTGAAAAGTCAGCAGCAACATATAGAAAGGTACCCTCTGCAGGTATTATGTGCAATGGGAGAAAAAAGAGAAATCACTAAGTGAATAGTTCAGTAAATTATGGCCTACCTAGTGGATGAAATATTAAGTAGCAAAATAATAATAATAATAATGTCTACATACACATTTTGAAAAAATGTGCTGTGAGCATAAGGCAGATTATTAAATTGTATGCTACTATCTGAATGTATCCTTCAAAATTCATATGTTGAAACTTAACTGCCAATGTGATAGTATTAAGAGGTGGGGCCTTTAGGAGGTGATAAAGCCATGAGAGTGGATGGAGCCTTCCTGAATGGATTACCGCCTGTATAAAAGAGATTCGAGGGGGCTGCCTTTCTCCCTTTTGCTCTTCTGCCATGTGAGGACACAGTGTTTAAGGCGCCACCTTGGAAGTAGAGAACAGAACCCTCACCAGACACCAAATCTGCTGGCGCCATGAGTTTGAACTTCCCAGCCTCCACGACTGTGAGGAAATAAATTTCTGTTCTTTATAAATTATCTAGTCTCAGGTATTTTCTTTCAGTAGCACAAATGAATTAAAGTACTGTATATGCTAATAAAGCTACGTTCAATTTGTGTTGTTTGATGGAAGTTATCAGAGATAATATAAAATGAAAATGAAAAAAGGTATGTCAGGATAGAAAATTTTTCCATTTATTACACTACCTTTGAATCATGGTTATATTAATTAAAAGGCAAAATCCTGATCTTAAAAAGAGACCATCGTATTACTCTTCCACTATTCAACGGCAAGGAAGACATTAAACATAAGTGAATGGTTTAAGAGAGTACGGACAGAAAGTTCATCAGTAGACTTATAATTCACACAGAAGATTACCCTAGGGAAGAGAATAAAAACAAAACCAGGCTAAATGCTATGAGAAGATTTTAATAATTCATCCTGAATTCTATTCCTGCTAATCTCATATTCACTGTTGTATATAGTTCTGCCATCTGATTCAGGTTGGCATCGAATCACCTAGACATTAATGTTAATTAAATCTGTCTTTTCATTCCAAAAAACCCACATTCTTGCCTTTAATATCAAATATATGCAATATAATTTAATAGTTTTAAAAAATATCTTAGATCCTCTTCTTGCCCATCAACATCAGAAAAGGCAGGAAGGAAACTGACTATGTAATGTGGATACCTTATTGTTGACTGTTTTTCATCTTGATTTTAAAAGTAAATGATAAAAATAGCTTGTATAATATTTATTCTCATTCACACTGTGAATTTCTTCCCTCTGTCAGAACCTGAGGGTAAACCTCTGTGTTTAATGTTTCACGCAGGTGTGGATCTGCTTGGGTTCCCCTCGAGCTGTCTGAATTAGAATTACTAAAGGATTATTTTAGGAACAGCCTTCTGTGGGATTTTGGATTCCAATATAAATTAGCACACATTTTATCATCATGAAAAATCTAAGCATAGCCTTCACTGAAAAATTAAAGATTATGTTAAATTCCCCATTTTATTCTACATAATAGAAAAATAGAACTGTAAAATTGTCATAGTTTTAACCTTAAATTCAGCCCCTGTCATGGGACACTGGTAAATGCCTACACCTTGGTAAATGTCTCCTGAAGTGAATCAGCTAAAGCTATATTTATTTTGAATTATAGACATGGAAAAAGCCACTGTATTATGAAATTTCCATGGTCCTTGTGATTCTAACACACCAATCAATGAATATAGCAATTACAAAACAGTTGCAGGGCATCGATCTGTTTCTGTTATACAACATAAGTAAAATTCTAAAATTGCTCATGGAACATCTGAGAAGATAATTTGGACAACTTAGTCATGGTCTCCAGGACTAAACAGTAGGTTTAACCGCATTAACTTTCAGCAGATTAATGTGGACTTGAGTATATGCTTATAGTTTCAAAGTCTGAAGTGTCTCCAGGTTGATCTAGTGTATCCAGTCCTCTGATAACTATTTTGTCCCAGGGTAAAATAAAAGCACAAATAATCAAGGCAATGACACCGTGTTTAGGCCACAAGTGACTCCCTGCTGTTCCTTGAACACATTAGGCATGCTTCCACCTGGGGACATTGTGCTGCTGGCCCCATGGTCCGAATGCCCTTGCTCTGGGATACCTGCGTGACACACTCCTTCATTTCCCACAGGTCTCCAATGAAATCCCCCCATCAGAAAGTGGAATGCTTTCTCCTATCCTGTCACCTCGTCCTCCCCTGACTTCTGTTCTTTTTTGTACTTATTCTACCTGCCACATTACATATTTGTTTACTTTATCATCCAATTCCCCCAATGCAATGCACACTATATGAATGTAGGTACTTTGTATTTTAAATGTTGCGCCCCCAGGAACTAGAACACTGCTGGTGCATAACTGGTGCTGAAATGTATGCTTATTGAATGAATGAATGAATAAATGAATAAATGAATGAGAACGGGCTGAATTAAGTTGAGTTTATCAGAAGAGAGACATCACTTCTCTGATAGCAAACAGAAAAATATTTAAATATATGATTCATTCAGTTGTCAATGATATTTTCAATTAGGCTTTTAATAAGCTTATGATAGAGTACAAAGTATACAGCAATTAAAGGGGGAAATTCTCCAGATTTTATCAACCACAAAAATTTAATGGTCTTTTCAGAGAAATAGCCTTGCCATATTTCATAAGTAAGATCATGTTGCGTATGGCTTGAAAACTAGAACTTGGCCATATCATGTTGAAATGGAATTTCACAGAGCAGAGAGGCTGCTGCCTTGAATGGCCTTTCTTCCCTTTCTACCTCTATCACCTGATCCATCAAAACCCAGTTCAAACATCACCTTCCAACCATGGAAAGTTTCCAGATCTAACCATCTCCAAGATCTATTTTGCCCTCTGAATCTTATTCTGTTAGCTGTAAATTTCCTAGGTCGTTTACATTTGCTTGTACTTCAGGTTTTTTGTATTAATTTTTATCATTATGTTATCTTATTGTTATTATTTTTATTAATTTATTTTGTTTTCTCTTCCTGCTTTATGTCTCCAACACAAACATTTTATGATATTACACAGCCAGCGGCACCAACTGCAATTCTTCTCATGGATTAAGCACCGAGTAAATCTGAATAAAGTAAAACACCATCCTCAAAATTGAACTGGGCTAGTACTAAGAAGAGACTATGTCTGGTGACAGAAGACAGATTAAAATGAGTGCTAAAGTCCTGCCCTGTTATTCTCATCCACATGGTTTCACTTCTTCGTGACAACGGGGAGGTGACAGAAGAGGAGCATGTGATTATGAAGAGGGACTTGATGTGGGGATTCCCACTCACATTTGGAGGCTGATGAGACTGATGTAGCTATATAAATTCATACGCCTTACTTAGCTGCCCCTGACGGTGCACACTTGCCAAGACAAGCCACCTGAATAGGATCCATCAGAAATCTCTCCTTACATTTTCAGGGAGGGCACACTGAACCATAATTTTGCTAGGAGTTGGAAAACAGTTGCAACTCCAAAGCAGCATCAATCTATAGCTCACATTGGGTTATAGGGACCTGAACTACCAAACAGTGGAGTGTCTATCAAGTGCGGTGAAAAAACCAGCTGTCTTGGGCTAGTTAGTAGTTGATTCGGCTCCTACTAAGCAAACTCCTACAGTGAATAAAATGGATGCACATTTTTTTGTGCCTGAAATGCAAATACGTTAATATAAATGCAAGGGAGACCAGATTCTGGGCCACGGTGATATAAATGTAGGATTGCATTCATTTGTGTGAGTATGTAATCGCTGAAATATGGGAACTAGACCCAGAGTCTTATTCCAAATACATATGAGTCCTTCAAATGCTTCCAGTTTTAATTTTGTGCGGCCAAAATGCAAACAAGCACCACCAAACAAGACGGGGTATAACAGAGCCGCGAGCGAGGTGGGACATGCACATACCGATGGACGCCGCTGCTGCACATGATGATGTGACAGGCTCCCAGCCTATTGCACAGCTCCGAGGAAACTGACAGCAGCCCAACTCCAGAGGCGCTGCAGGCTGTGTTGGCGCACGCAGCCGTGCGTTTGGATCTGATAAACGACGCCACCAGCCGGTAGAGTTCATCCAAGGCATTGAGAGGCCTCATTAGCTGCAGAAAAAAGTGATGCAATATAAAGTTCAACATGTTTAGCAAAATATTTTTAGATGGGTTACAAGGCACAGTTGTTGTACCTTTTAATGAAGGGTCTAAACTGTTATTTTGTTATGGAAGTAACAGAATTGGAGACTGCAAATGTTTATAATTTTACTCATTGCTCAAGAATGATAGCAGAAAAATCAAATAAGAGAGGTATGTAAATGATAAAGCACCAATAAGCATAATCATCGTTTTTTTACCTTATCTACATAGGCAGCTTTGGATGTGGAGTTTGGTGGTGAATTGGACTTGTCCAAGTAGAATGCCCTGTAAGAATTCAAAGAAGAAATTATCATTTGTTGTTAGAAAAAACATAAAATACACAAAGACATTCAAGTTTCACTGACTTTCTTTTAAAAATAAGTGAATAAACAAAAGCACTGAACACTAGAAGACTGGGGTTGCACCAAAGTTAACCGTCTTCCATTAAAAAAATGATTAAAGCTACCACCAGCTCCATTACACATTGTGCAGCCTGAGAGAGATCACTTACCTTGCCTATGCTCAATTCTCTCATTTGCGTTAATAATTTGAGGATAGCATTAGCTGTTACTTCCTGAGGCTGCCAAGATGATTAAATGAGTGAATGCAGATAAGATGTGTAGAACAGTACATAGTAAATAGTAAGTGCTTATCAATATTTGCAATAGTTAATATTATTATTAAAAATTGAAGAAAGATATTTTCTTGTGACTTGGAGAACATTATCCCATTTGCATTTATTGCAAAAATTTAATATTATGAAACTAATACTCAAAAAACCTAATTTTTTAAAACTTCAGCATATTATGGGGGTACAAATGTTAAGGTTACGTATAGTGCCCTTGCCCCCCATCCTCCCTCGAGTCAGAACTTCAAGCGTGACCATCCCCCAGACGGTGAACATCACACTCATTATGTATGTATATACTCGTCCCCTTCTCCCCCCTCCCACCTGCTCAACACCAGATAATGTTATTTCTATATGTCCACTTAGGTGTTGATCAGTTAATACCAATTTGCTGGTGAGTACATGTGGTACTTGTTTTTCCATTCTTGGGATACTTCACTTACTAGAATGGGTCCCAGCTGTATCCAGGAAAATACAAGATGTGCTATATCACCGTTGTTTCTTAGAGTTGAATAGTACCCCATGGTATGCATATACCACATTTTATTAATCCACTCATCAAAAAACCTAATATTAAACAGAATACTTAGCCAGTTCTTTCCATCACTAAGGTATGCTCAGAAGTTAAACTCTCTTTTAGGGTGCAATGGCTCCTTTTTGTCACCAGGATGTAATATGGTAATGGGTATTTTAATATACAATGTGGAATCCTAATGACCTGCAATTCTAAAGAATTATTGCTGAGTTTGCTTCGCTTGCGGCTCAACACTAAACAGAAATGTTAAGGGAATGACATATGGAGATGGGATACACTTAGGTTTTATCTGACCTAGTATCTATTTTTTTTAATTATGGTAAAATACATGCAGTATAACACAAAACTTACCATTTTACCCATTCTTAAGTGTATAGTTCAATGGTATAAAATACCTTCATATTAATCATCTAGTTTTTACTTTTGATAAGATGAAATTATTTCTAAGATGTGAAGTTTTAATACTGCTAGAACAAAAGAAGCCCCATAATATTAGTGAGTTAGATATTCAGATAAAAGCCTATTACATTGGTGTTTCAGAGCACCTTTGAGGATTTTAAAGTATTGGCAGATTATTGTCAAATTCACAGGTAATATTGGGCAAAATCAGTGCCAGTGAACTTTATACCCTGTGTGCTGGTTTTTTGAGTACCACTAAATGTGTGTACGTGCACACACACCGAGTGTTATTACCATTACTAGTAGTATTGTTTTTTTCGTCTTTTTAAGAAAAAGTAACATGGATTAGTCAAGTTTTACATTTTTAAATATAAAAAGCTTTAAGTCTAAAGAGTAATTTCCACACTGACGATTATGCTCATCCTTATTGAGAACTAGTATCTTCTTGCCTAAAATACAGATTAAACCATCCCCCTCACACACAAAATATTGTAAACAACTCGGCCTCCAAGGTTGGCTGCCTGCCACTCATTGTACCTCACTCTGCTCTCCTATGGGACTTCTGGGTACCATCTGCGGTTCCCTCGGCCACACATGACGCTGCTGGGAGTGCCGGGGCTACAGCAGCCCCAGGCAGCGACCAGCTCACAGTGACTGAGTTATGCTGACACAAGCCACAGCAAAGCGGAATGTCCCTCAAGTGCCACAAAAATACGGTTCCATTTTGCTGGGTGAATTAGTTTCTACTAAAAGCACTAGACCAAGAGCAAAATCAGAGATTGAAAGATCATTTCCATTTCTAAAACATCAAAGGTACTTGAGGTTATCATTTAAAAATTTTCTATATTTTCCCCAGTATCCAAAGGGGATAATCCAAGAAGAACGCTGTTATCAGAAGAGGAAATGAACTTGAATTGTGTGAGGCAAAAGGCAAGCAAGGGGGCTGGAGCTAGAGCAGAGTGGAAGAGCAATTTAGGCGGGAAGGGTAGACTTAGGGCCTACCAGGCTCTGGGGAGGTTTTATTCTAAGGGAGCTGGGCGCCACAGAGGGGAAATGGCCACATAGCTTGTCTCATTGCCAGAAAACCGGCTGTTTCTTAAATATTGTTGCTATATCCAAAAATTCCTGTTCTTCTGAAAGCTCTGTGTGACTTTTTGTTTCAATTGTATTCATTAGGATAATACCACGAAAACCCATGTATGCACCACACTTTAACAAATCTCAGCATTTTCCCCTTCTGCTTCACCTTTTAAAGGAATGAAACATTACAGCTACAAGCCCCTAGTTGTTCACCCTTCTCCACTCATATTCTTGTCCCAGTCTCTGCTTCCTCAGAAGAAAGACCACCCTGAAGTGGACACTTACCACCTCCGGGCTGCACAGGTCACCTGCATGCAGGCCCAGGTGTAGGTACCGAGAACATGTGTGATCCTCCTTCCACATCCTTGTTTACATCGATACTATTAGACTTTCACCCTTTGGAGTTTTTATGTTCAATTTGCATATATTTGTTGGCCATTTGTGTTTCTTATTCTTCTTTTATTTGCCTGCTCACATTTCTGACTTTCATGTAGTTTTATTGTCTTTTTGCATAGAAGTTTGTTATTACTTTTCACAGCAAAAGTTAAATAGTTAAATTTAATGACTTAAAAGTTTCTGCTCCTCTTTCCTTTTTTTTTTTAATCCCACACTTTTCTAGATTTACTTCTTCAAGAATATTGAACTTTTGAAGTTGATTATTCAATTAATGTTTCTGGTCAGCATTTGACACTGGTATACTCTGGCATAAAATTCTACCATCTAGGTTGACAGTAAATTTTTCCCCCTCAGTACTGCCCTTGGCATCTGCTTTCAATCTAATGGTCACTGTTTTAGGTCTAGCCTATATTTTTTCATAGAAAGGTTAAGATCCTTGATGTTTTGAAGTTTCATCTCAAAGTGTTTAGGGGTAGATTTATTGTTATTTATCCAGCTGGTGAAATTTCCTGAGCTCCTTCACCAGATAGGTCCGCAGAGTGTACTTGCAATTTGAGGAGTCTTGGCTTCAATTCTAAAATAATCTTAGTGGCCCAGGGTGGTGGCTCATGTCTATAATCCTTGTACTTTGGGAGGCCGAGACTAGAGGATCACTTGAGGCCAGGAGTTTGAGACCAGCCTGAGCAACATAGTGAGACCCTGTCTCTACAAAAAATAGAAAAATTAGCAAAGCATGGAGATGAGCACCTGTAGTCCCAGCTACTCAAGAGGCTGAGGCAGGAAGATCACTTGAGCCCAGGAATTTGAAGTTGCTGTGAGCTATGATGATACCACTGCACTCCAGCCTGAGCAATACAACAAGGCCCTGTCTCAAAAAAAAAAAAAAAAAAAAAATCTTTGCTGTTCTCACTCCAACTATTGTCTTTCTACCATCATTTCTATTTCCTTTGTCTTCTGGAACTTCCATTAAACATATGTTCACACATTCTCATGTTTTCTCCCCCTCACACTTTCTTTTAGTATCTTACTTCTCATCACTGCATTTTAGATGATTTCCTTAGTAGTATCTTCCAAATGAGCAACTCTGTTTCTGTGTCAAGCCTAGAGTCTGTGCTTTCTATTGGAAATTTTATTCCAATGACTACCTTTTTCATTTCTAAGATTGCTACCTCTTCTTATTTCATTTCTACCAAATGCTGCACTGCAATGTAAATCCTCTCTGTAGACAGGGATTTTATTTATTTATTTTTGTGGATTTTTTTTTTTTTAATTTCAGGATATTATGGCGGTACTAACATTTTGGTTACAAGTTTTGACTTTGCCTCACCCAAGCCAGGGCTAGAGGTATACCCTCCTCCCCTACAACACTCACTGCATCCATTAGTTGTGAGTTTACCTACCCCCACCCTCCGTACAGTCAATGAATATTACTATCATGTGAGCACCTTAGTGTTGATCAGTTACTGCCAATTTGATGGCGAGTACACGTGGTGCTTATTTTTCCATTCTCGTGATATCTCACTTCGGATGGGCTCAAGCTCTATCCAGGATAATATAAGAGGTGCTAGATCGCCACTGTTTTTTTGTAATTGAGTAATATTCCATGGTATACATATACCATATTTTATTATTTATTTTTGTTCATTCCTGCATCTTCAGCACCTGTAATAGTAGGTGGAACATAGTATGATCTTAAAAAATATTTGTAAATAAATAATAATCACGTTATTTACTATTTTTGTTTTAGGATTTTCTGCCTTTCTTTAGGCATGGTGTGGGGCTCAGAAAACAGTTCCCCATGATGAGGGCTTCAGGAACAGGCTCAGAAGCAGAAGTTTTTCTCTGACTTTCTCCTGTCTTCCTGTCTCCTGGTCCCAGTCTTCCCTGAGGCTGCCCATAGAAACCAGAATTCCTCTTCCCCAAGGCAGGTCTTAAAAGCCAGAACCCCTTCCCCCCAAGGCCAGTCATAAAACCTAAAATTATTCTACGTAAAAACTGGGCGACAAGGTAAATATCTGACCTACCTTGTTTGACTGTAGATCATAAGACCCCCATTCCAGAGAGGGTCATGCCCGGCACCCAGAAGGAAGGATGCTGCTCAGAGAGGCCAAGAAGCATCTAGAAAGGCCCCGTGGGGTTTCGCCCCTCAGCCTATCATTATAGCATTAGTTCATACCCTTTTTGTCCGATCATATTTCCACACAGCTGTCCATATTGTTGAATCTCAGCGTAAAAATGGACAATTTTCCCTGTAACTTTGGGTCTTCATTCTGAAGGCTGTTGTGTATACGTGTTAAATAAATATGTATGTCTTTTCTCCCATTAAACAATCTGTTTCATGCCTGTGATTTTTCAGCAGACCTTTATGGGATCAGCAGCCTTGCTCCCTACAACGGCATTCCTTTATTTATATTTCCACCACCCCAAATATCCTTTGCCAGGCTGTTTCAATATATTAAACTCTTCTGCTACAAATTTATTTTTAATGGTCTACTTTGTTGGCTTTCTTTCTTAGTGTTAGGTTTCTAGATGTGCTTTGGAATTACATTTTGTAAGTTCATTTGAAGTGGAAGATTTTAAAATTATTTTATTTAGTCTTTTGATATAGCTCCATCCTCTCTCTCTCTCTCTCTCTCTTTCTCATCATCCTTCTCTTAAAAATGGTTTGGTGCCCAGAATCATGCTTTTGTAGGCAGTTTTTGCATCAGTGATGTGAGTATTACACTGTGTTGACAGCTGGATTATTACCAGTCATGTCACTGAACTAGTGAGTGGTTTGGTTCAGTTCCTAGTTTAGGGCCATGCCAGCTTCCTCATGCCTGGTTAAGGGCCAAACATCACAAAAGCTGTAGTCTCAAGCATCAGTGGGCAGCAGATTTTTCGTCCTTCACTCAGAGGTGGAGTCCTTCTCTATGGCCTGGCTCTGGAATTCCACCTAGTGCAGAATTACATTTATGCCCCATTCCCCTGCAGAAGCGGTTCTGCCCCCCTCTGTCCACCTCCAGGGATCAGCAAGCCAGAGACCACAATGCAACCTACAACTTGTCACCTCCGTTTCATTTCCATTCTCCAGCCCCAGAGCTGATAAAGTGTTTTTGAGCTCAGCTGTAACGTATACATTTTCTGTCTTCATATTTTACAAAATATTGCTACATGCAGAACAGAGGTGGTGCCTCAAAGCCACAACCCACAAAGGTGCCCTAATCATATGTCCTCATGCCTTTCCACAGTGTGCTTGGGAGAAAAAGCAACATGGTGAAAGAGTATACACGACCTCAGGCAAATTATTTAGCCTCTCAGGGTCTCAGTTTCCTCATTTCCAAAATGGGCATTAGAATTGAACGTACAGCTAGCATAATGTTGAAATTAAATTAATGTATACGAAGTGCTCAATACTGTGATAAGCAAATAGGACTCATTCAATAAATAACAATAACTGTCACCCAGGTGCACACAGTGAGAAGCATCTCTTGGAGAATTTTTACCTCTAGTAAGGAATAAAATTAAGGCTGAAGACCTTTTGCTCTCCCTAGAGGTAATATAAAATATGTATGACACATGTTAAGCAAATGAAAATCAAGTTAGGTATTTGGAATCTATATAACTCCATGATCAGTGTACAAATTGAAGTTTAGGATTTAAAAGAAAAGAACCTTTCTTAGGTTAAAGAAGACTGTTATTTAAATGCTTAACCAGGTGCAGCACTTCTAAACCTCAAATCATTTGGGAAGAAAATACTCTGCAACGGCAGCCCATACATCATTAGTGCCGCCACGGAAAGCGTCGCTACGGAAACAGCTCGCTGCATTGAGTACTCTTGCTTCTTTCTGAAAGAGATGTTCCTTAAAATAATAAAAATTGTCACTGACCCGGCAGCCAGTTAAAAGCAGTTTAGATCATGTTGATCTGATTCTGCTATAATCACTTACATCGACTTGACAGAAATCTTCAACTATTCAATGGGGCAAAATCTTTAAAGAAAAAACATATACATTTAATGAAGAGGAAACAAGTTAGAAAAATACCTTTCATGGGTTTAAAATGTAGCCAACATCAAGTGAGATTTTATTTAGCAACTATCTATCTTTGCATAACTGCTACATAACAGAAATAAATTAGAAAAACATCTAATGATACAACTGCACCAGTCAAAATACTCTTAGAAAATAAGAGTTTACTGAAAATTCAGAGTTATATTATTGACTCATCCAGATGTGTGCCAGTAGTTAATATTTGTTAATCCATGATTATGAAAAGCAACAAAATATTATAAAATATAACTATGCACTGAAAAAGTCCAGAGAAAATAACCAGGAAATAATGTCACTTTAATACTCCTATGTAATACAGCCACCAAATGTTTTAATTTAATTATTTGTTAAAATAAGAATTTGGACTAGAGGCTGCAACTAATTTCAAGTATTCGTATCAGGGAAAAACGGTTGTTCAGCCAGATATTTTATAAGCCATAAGGTTACGGGTATTCATAGAACTTCAGTATCTTTCAGAATTTGACTGTGGACAGGAAATAAATTTCTAATGCACTTTCCCTAATTAAAAAAGTCTTACAATGCCCCTTAATCAAATTTTATGGGAAAAGTTAATAGCAAAATTGGATTAATGCCAAAACTAACCATAGTTTATTATGGTTCTGAGGTTAGTAAGAATGAAGTCATGGTCCTTTGTCTGAATGCAGAAAATATTAAGACCATTTTGCAAGTGTGGCTGCTGTTTTATATGGGCTACACAGTAAGTTTCCTTTCATGCTGGCCTATAGCAAGCTTCACTGTAACAGTGTTGTCAAACAACTCTGCCATGTAAAATGAATATATTATGATCCTTTTAAAATTTAGCTCCTATAAAACAAAATATCAATGAAAGAGGTGGTAATATCATAAGTTACAATAAGTGTGATATGCCTATATCCAAACCAAATACCTACAATGAAACTAATATTGGCATTCACAGAATATTGTTTAATCGAGAAGACATGTACATAGGTATTTATAATGCAAGGCACAAAATGATAGGTAAATTCAAAGATGCAAAAGAGTTGCTGGGTCTGTAGGAGGAAGGCCACATAAGAATATGGAAGAAGAGTTGGACTTTGATAGATGGACAGGATTCTGACAAGTCAAAGTGGGAAATCAGCATTTTGAGCGGAAGTTATACCAGGAACAACAGAGCAGGTATAGAACAAACGGAGCCACTTGGGCTGAAGAGCAGGTTCATGTAAGGCAGGGAGAGAGAACAACATTGGCTAGTACCTGTGAAGGAGCTCAGGACATTTCACCCCAAAATATGACTCCTTGGTATTAAGAATACTTTGAATTAAAGGCTGTTCACAATCAAAAAGCACTGGAGGGGGGCTTACCCTCTATCTGCATAAACTGGACTGACCTATAGAAAGATCAAAAGGGGCAACTGATTTCCCTTCCTTTCCCTGTTATCTCAATATATTGCGATAACGAGGATCAAGAATGCAACCAGACCTGGCCCAAATCATTTAAATGTAATACCTGTGTCACAGGTTAGTTAAATTTGCTCAGGTTAATTTAATTCGCAGACAGACTCATTTACAAGTCAATCTGTTTCCCCATCCATTCATCCTTCCTAGCACCATTTGTCACCCCTAAACAGAATTACCTGTACTCTTCAACTCCCTCCCCTCCAAAAGAACAGGTATAAAAATATCTGAACTTCACTGGGATATTGAGTAATCACTCTGTGCATCTTCCCATGCACATGGCGAATAAACCTTTCCCTTATTAATTTGCCTTAATTGTGAGTTGATCTTTCAGTGAACTTTTGGGGGAAAGGGCAAATTTCCCCTCACCCCTTCACCTGGATCCATATTATAAGGAAATTAAATATCAAACCAAAGAATTGTAATTAACTTGTTAAGCAGTGAAGAAGTGCTATAAAATAAACATTTAGCTACCAGTTTTTTTAAAAAAAGAAGAATGAAGGGGAAGAAACACATGACTCATAAAATACAGAAATTTACGGAATTTAGAGCTGCAAGAGACCCTAGAAATGCAAAGAATCATTCAACATTCCTAATAAGACCATGGTAATATAAAGAAGGAATTGATGTTTGCTATAAGAGTAAGAAAACAAGTTTGGGGAACGGTGAGATTGGTTTATACAGAGTTATGCAAGTTGATGTGTTAATTTAAGAATTAGGAAAATGCGTTATCAATGAGTAATAATGAGTATCCTAGCTCCATAGGGTCAGGCTGGTGCTCCAGGGATGATCAGTTTTTCACAGAAAGAGAGACAATGCAACGGTCTCATTTAAAAAATTTAAACTAATTTATTTTGTCATAGAAGATGCACAGAGGTTCAATCAAGGACAAAAGTGACATTCTTCTCATTTGGCAAACTTCTCCTTTTTCTGGGCATGTTGGAGGATTTTCCATTTCCAAGAGAGATGATTAAAGCATAAGAGCAGCTAATGTTTTATAAATAAGGAAGAACTCCAGTGTTCAGCCCAGATCACTGCTATATTCTTGCCTCCTCTCCAGATCATTGTTATGAGACCATCTCTACATTTATAATCATTTATAGAAAGTTCTCAGTTGATTAGACACATATATACTTCTCCCAATATTGCTTTCTACCCCAACTATTCTAAACTTATCAGGTTGCTTTTTGCATCACAATTTATATTTCAGCAGTTACTCTGCATTAAAAAAAAAACTGTAAAAATATTTGGTCAATTATGGATATCGTGCATAGACCTGATTAGATACGTCATTATTATAAGGGTACAGCAGTTGACTACAGGTGTGACTGGTCTCTCATGAGCAGTATTGTTAAACTGCATTTGATGGCCACAGCACTGAAATTAGGAAAACAATTCTATGGAAAATCTCATTAAAAGACACTGATCTCTTGTATAAATGAAAATCACCAGAGAGGTTCAACCTGTGGCCACATGTGGGTAAGGAATATATGATGAGTGGGAAGGTGGGAGAATATTAATTTGCACCTCCATCCCACCCACCTTCCATGCCCACAAGCATTGGCCTTGTTCTCTGGAATACATCGTATTTAAAATTACACGAAGAGAAATTCTGGATAATGAGATAATCTTGGATTTATCTGGATGTTTTCTGGCCTGTCAAAAATGGAGCATCTAAGGTCACAGTTGTCATAGAACTGCCTACTACCAATTAACAGCTTCATTTCAACTTGACTTTTGAAAGAAAAAAAAAACCCAACCCTGCTGGAAGGTTACTAAGACAATATATGTGACCAAAGAAAACAAGACTTTCCCACATTTAAAAAAAAAAAAAAAAAGGCATTTCTCTGGCTTCTTTTATGCTCTGAAAACATAAGCATGGTGTTAGAGGTAGTGGAGACAGACCTCACTACTCCCTACTGCTGTCAATAATCTGATTTCACTCTTCTTTTTGAGAACCTTCTACTAGTGACCTAACTGGATTAACATCCTACTCTCTGCTTTCCTAATGTTCCTTTATACCACTTTGACCTTTTCTTTCCGTTTCATGAATCTGCTAGGGTGACAGTTCTTTTCCTGCACTGACAATATGTACATATTACCATGGATGCCATCTACTGTTAACATACTGCATATACACATATTTTCCAATGGCAATACCATGTCCTGCCATTATGGAATGCAATCTCTGGAAATGGAGAGAAAAAGAAGCAATCCCTTTGAAGTAAGAAAGGCTTTTCAAATAATAAGGTTTAACCACAATATTTAAAAAAATCTCATTATGCCTAGGGAAAACATTAAAGTCAAGTAGTATTTTTATTTTTTAAATAATTCGTTTTAATTTGATAATTATATTTCAAGACAGTTTTTCATCTTCATAACAGAGAAATAACTTTTTAGGTTTAAAATCATAAAAGTCTTAGATTGACACTATTACTAGGAAGTTGATGGGTCAGCTCCTTTCCTATCATGTCCTCTGTGTACACTCTAACTGCAGCCTGCTTTCAAAATCACCTTTGTAAAGCATAGATATGATCATTTCGTTGCTTTGTTCTAAAATTATTTAAATTTCTCCAGGGCCCAAAGTCTGAAATTTAGCCTAGCATTTGAGAACATTCCTAATTATTTACCAACAGACTTTCCATCCCATCTCTCGGCACTGCACCTGCCATATGCATGCTCGGTTCCCCTAGCACGCTCTCCATGTATAAGCTTCCCCACCTTCTTGCATATTGTTCTCTCCTGCCTGGAATTCCCTCCCACCTTCTTATGCCTGGCAGAACTCCACTGATGCTTCAAAACCCAGTACAAATATGACTTGAGAACTCCACTCCACGGAAACAAATTTAACTCTATTATATTGAGCCACACTCATCCTGATGCTTGTGCTAATTTGTGCACTCTTGGTGGGCAGAGACCCATTGTTACAATTTATAATCCCATAATCTAAGGCAGTGCCTGACACACAGCATGTATCTAATCCTTAATGTGGTATGAAACTGAATCTCACTTTACGTCATGAGAACTAGAAAGAAAGCATTGCAATTACCAGCCTACAAAGCAACTAAATATATATGTGACCTAATAGAGTAAAAAATAGGGCCGGGCGCTGTTGCTCACGCCTGTAATCCTAGCACTCTGGGAGGCTGAGGCAGGCGGATTGCTCAAGGTCAGGAGTTCGAAACCAGCCTGAGCAAGTGCAAGACCTGGTCTCTACTACAAATAGAAATACATTAATTGGCCAACTAAAAATATACAGAAAAAATTAGCTGGGCATGGTGGCACATCCCTGTAGTTCCAAGCTACTCAGGAGGCTGAGGCAGAAGGATTGCTCGAGCCCAGGAGTTTGAGGTTGCGGTGAGGTAGGCCGACGCTAGGCACTCTAGCTCGGACAACAAAGTGAGACTCTGTCTCAAAATAAATAAATACATAAATCCATGAAGGAATTTAATTTGGAATTAATGTAATAAATGTAAAAATTTATTGGGCAATATTTACTAGAAGTCAAATCCTACATTCTTACCTATTTCATATTCAGTTTCAGAGATGACAATCTTCTTTGGTTTCCTGTTAAAAAGTAATAGTTCTTGATTGTCTGAATTCTAAATGCTAAGGCGTGCATTAAATTTATATTTGGAGTGCTAGCTACCTGAAGGAACACCACAGTATACTTTTCATAATTTTTATTGTATTATTACTTTTCCCTAAATATATCTCTTGAAAGTTTCAAAAAAATAAAAGAGATAAAATAATCATGCACATTTAAAAAATGACTCTTTGTATGCAAGAACAATTCTCCTTAAGCTTTAAATATCAGCTAAAACTCCACTAACATTGAAACAGAACTTGAAAGTATTTAACAATCATTAGAACTTAAAATTAGAGAGTAAGAATGTTTAACAATCCTCCTTCAGTGAGCAACAAGTATAATCAAGAGAAAAATACTCTCAGGGTCCCTTGAATATCTCAGAGTAGCATTATTTTAGCTACAAATTAGCAAAATTCTGGTTCGGTTCTTAAAAAAAATTAGATTAAACATGGTTACATACTATCATACAGAGATTTTAAATGTCTAACTCTTGGCTTGTATATCTTTCCACTAGAATCTATAAAATGCTGAGTTTTCCTTTATTTGGAAAAATTCAAGGCCCTTAAGTACAGTACCTGACACATAGTAGTATGTCAGTCATTGTTAGCTATTATTATTATTCATTCTTCAAGACTCATCTTCAACATCACCTCCCCTCTCTGTATTTTTAAAGTCAGCAGCCCTTCCTTATACCCAGCACCCTGCACATCCCTTAAATTCAGTCTCTATTGTTTTGTATCTTAAGGAGTTTTTCCTGTTTCTTTCTCCACTAAACTATAAGTACTTTGAAGATAGCGACAATGTTCAGTTTCTCTCCATTACCCCTTCACCCTGTACAGTGACAGGCACACAGTGAATGTTTGACATATTTGGTTGAATAAATAAATGCATAATCATTAATAATTTCCAAAATGTATTGAAGAATGACAGCTCTAAACCATTTCCAAGGAGAATGTGTTTCCTTCAAGAGTTCTGTATGTATCAAAAAGCACTGAAAATCATCCATCACAAATGGTAGCTGTTTGTCAAGAAAAAAAATGTCAAGCATTGTAAATTTTCTTCATCACAAAACATACATACACTTTCACTACTCTTATGAACAATACTAATAATAGAAAAAAAGATAACTGAAAGGGAAAGATAAACCAGGTCTCTGCCCTATTTTAAACTTTCAAAGTGCTTAATGAAAATCATCGAATGGTGTGGAATTGTCACTATATTCTAAGATATTAAGGCACACAATAATTCAGGAATGAGTCTCATCTTATAAATAGCTGTAGACATCTGCTTCAGAGGGAAGGCCAGGGAAAATGTAACAGGCCTAGAAATATAGATTTACAGACATTAGAAAGATGTCATTAACAGATTTAGAGATATAGTGAATATAGGAAGAGATATATCAAGTTAACGAAGCTTCCTCAAGAGTCCTTCTTGGTAACTTCACTCTTCAGATGAGCAAAGGTAAGTTTTAAAGAAATATTTAGAATTGAACATAATCAGTACGAGGGCAGGGACTTGGACATGTTTACCACCATATGCTCAACACCTAGGAAACTGCCCAACACAGAGTAGTTGCTCAGCACATATTTGTTAAATGAACCAAATATAAATAATTTAAGGACAAAATAAAAATCAATAATGATTAACAAGGGGCCACCTCATGCAATACTGTCTTTCTTGCAAAGGAATGTAAGTTTGACCAAGTTCATCCTAGTAGAAAAATAAATCAATCTCCAGTGGCTCCATGTTCCTTCTGGATACAGTCCAATAACTCACTTCCTCTTCTAACCAAAATTTCTCCCAAAGAAGTCCAATTTGCTAATCCTTCTTCCAAACCTTCAACCCATTCTCCTCAGCTGACTGCCACACTATGAGAGCTATTCCCTTTACTGGAACCTGTGACTCTGCATTGGCCAAATCCAGGGGACACTTTCCAGACATCATTACCTCTCTTCTTATATAGCACCCACTCCTTCTTCAAATTCTCTATTCCTTGAGACTTTTGACCTTGACCTGTTGCCTTGTTGGTGTTCACACATTTCCTTGCTTCAACCTATCTGTTTCCTCCATGGGCTCCTCTTCACTGCCTACCCCTTAAGCATCTGTTTTCTTAGGTTCTGCTTTGCCTCACTATTCTCACTCTGAAACTTTTCCTAGGTAATATTTCTTCTTCTCAGAAAGCCAAATCAGTGTATTTCTAAACTCCAGATTTGTTTATTCATTTATTTGTTCATAAACAAAGAATTCATAAGCCAGGCACAGTGTCAGGTGCTAGGAATAAAAAGGTGAGAATCAGATAATTTTCACCTGCAAAAAACCCCGTGGTGTAGTTTGGGAAAGAGGAAAATAAATAGGTAATTATAATTCAGTGTGGTGAGTGATCTGCAGAGGTTTAGCAGAGCACTGGACCAGCACCCTGGAGAGCACATTAAGACGAGAAGATATTAGACAGGCAAAGGGAAAGTAGAGTCTTTAAGGCATATGGAGACTCTCAAGGGTGACAAAAGGAATATCCCATTTAGATCATGGAATTTAAGTCTGTCTAAAGCTAACTTAATTACCTGGAGAGAGAAGGAGGAGTGGGAAAAGAGAGAGGAGAGGAGAGACAGAGAGAACTGTCTTGATGATGTATTCTGCCATGTTGTATAAGGTAGAAATGAAGAGGTAAATCATGTGAGATTTAAAAGATTTCTTCTCTTCCTCTTACTGTTGATTAAGTACTGTAAGATCTGTCTAAGCTTCCTGAAATCCTTGTGGCATTCAACAACGGGAACTTGAGAGTATACTTTTATAAAAAGTACTAATCCCATCCTATGATTTCTGGACATAGGACCTACTCTTCAGTTATTTCAACAAATATTTTCTGAGCATCTGTTTAGGTACAAAGCAATGTTCTATATATTAGGACTAGGGCGATGAACAAGAGACAAATGTCCTTCTCTCAGGGAACTTGCATTCTTGTTCAGGGGCTGGGGCACATTCACCCTTCCCTGGGAAGTGTCAGAAAAACCCACGCCAGCAGCTTTTCCTTGATGGGAAGCAGAAACTCCTAACACTGGCTCTTCTCATACTTGCTTTTCTACCTTTCCCTAGTGTTGTTTTCAATGACATTTCTTCACTTGGACACAAGACAAGCTTGTTCTCCCTCCTTCAGAGCTGCTCTCAGCTCACTTTCCAATTTCCTTCCCTGTTCAGGGAACACGTACAAATCATAACAGGCCAAAGCTACATCTCTCAGCAGTACTTTTTTTTTTTTTAATCCCAGCCTTTGTCCCCTAGCTCAGTGTCACTCAAAATGTGGCTTGCAGGCTTAAGTAAAGAAATTGTGAGCAAGAATTCAGAAATCGGATTTCTAAAAAAATCTAAAATTGAATTTAAAAATTGCATTTGTGGGCACAATGGCTCATGCCTGTAATCCTAACACATGGGAGGCTGAGGTGGGAGGATTGCTTGAGCCCAGAAGATCAAGACTAGCCTGGGCAATAGCGAGACCCTCTACAAAAAATAGAAAAATTAGCTGGATGTGGTGGCACACCTGTAGTCCCAGCTACTTGGGAGGCTGAGGCAGGACTATTGCCTGAGCCCAGGAGTTTGAGGCTGCAGTGAGCTATGATGACACAAACTGTATAACAATTTATATGGCCCTGACATGCAAACATTCAGAAGCACTTGTCTTATTTAACAGAGTACAGACTAGTACAGCAAGTCCTATGTGGTTGCATAATTAGCACGCACAGTAGGGCCACATAATCATAAGTGATATTTTAAGGTTAGCTTGTTCACGATAAGCCAAAAGTGTATAAAAATTTAAAATAAACATAAGCAGCCGTATTTATTTAAAGCTTTTCATCTCTACATTCATTTAAATTGTCAGTCAGAATTTTAAAAATTGGTGGTTTGATATCATTAACTAAATAAGAGAAATAAAATTGGTATTGTTTTTAATCTGTAATTTACAGATGGCAATACAACTTTGCTGCATTTTTGTTAAGAAATTGCATTGAAATCAGAAGAGATTTCCCGTCAACATATTAATATCTCTATGCGATTTGTTTTCTTCTACCATAAGAGTTATTAAAACAAACATAAAAAGAGTTTAGATGTATATTTTCTCTGCAAAATAGGCTGTCATTCCAACCTAAATTAGATACAATACCAAGCAAAAAACTAGATTATGCTGCACATTAAAAACTTTAAATATTAGTAAATGCAGTATTTGTTCAAAGTACACGTAAAGACACTGAATCTGGGGAACTCATCGTTTCATTCATAATTTTTATTTTTGATTGTAGGATGACAAAAGTGACTTTAATATCAATTCTTTATTAATTGGCTACAAAATCTGGTAGCATTCAAGGTGCAGTAGTACAGACCTGAATGTGATACTTCTCAGCTAGCTTTCAATTACACATGTCATAAAAAACTTTTACTGCAAATACTCCAATGGGAAGTACTTGCAGGGCTTCTGCAACAATGTTCACAGAAAATCTGGGCAACCTTCTTTTCTGTCTTTGGGTTAAATCCAAGTCTGGAAGCACAGCTGAGGCTGTCCATCCTTCTGGATAGTTTTTTACAATTGCCTCTATCCTCGTAATGTTTTCTGGTGTGACATCAAATCCAGCATCTACAATATTCTCAGGGTGATCTCTGCGTACGAATGAAGCTATCCCAGCTCCATTTTGCATAGCTGTTTTATAGAAGTTCTCTTTCTGTCTGTTCCACTCAGTGGGGCCAGCTGCCCCAAACACCAAGCACCTTCGAGAAACTTTTGATATTAATTTTGTTCTCCAAGTAAATTGCTCTACAGCAAACCCATGAAACCCATTTTCAGATACAAATCTTGTGATCGGGTAATCTTTATGTTAGGCAAATATTGAGGACTGTACATAGCTCTTCTCAGCTAATATCTATGACAGTCTATGCAGCATCACCAGCCCTGATGAACAGATAAGGAAACAGTTTTAAAAATATTAAGAACCTGCCCCAAATCTTACAGCTAGTCAATGAAGAGTGGGGCCTGGAATCCCAATTTGGCTAATTCTCCATCCTCCAGTAGATTGATGCAGTTCTTCCATATTATTAACTTTTTGTTTCTTCTCATTCATGTCACTGTGGAAATTTCATATTTACCCTAAACCAACTGAAAACTTCCCCCTTCCCCCATAACCTAAATGTCATTTCATCTATTAAGCATATTTGTATTTTTTTTCTTACCTGGGCTCATAAGAAATGCAATGAACACCATATCGGAGCTACTGAAAATGTTCTCCTTAAAAATAGTAAGAAATTTATTCATCTGTCATCTTCCATTGTGTTTTCTGAGTGCATCTAATTTTCCATCTGAGTTCACTGATATCTCAAGTAGATGCAGTTCAACGTTATACAAACCGAAGCATATCCAAGAAGGTTTTAAATTATTATAATAATATGTACACAGTCATATGAAATATTCTATGAATGGAACAGAACTACAAGCTTTCAATTCTGCATGATTGAAATGTCTTAGTATTTGAATAGACTTAAATGAAAATATCTTATTTTGTTTATTCTATTAGACTATTTTTAGGTAATAATAATATAATTATTATTACACAATTATAATTATATATTATTATACATAATATATCATATATATTTTAATACTTAATTTTGGAATTTGGTGCAAAGAATATGGCTGATAATGCATTTTGATGGCATTTAAAATTGAGGCAGATGAATCCTCCTTCTGTGACAATGTGTAATATGTCACGAAGAACAAGAATATGTTAGTGAGTCTGAGGCAGAGGCAGATGCCAGAGATACTTTCTTTTGTTTTCAACGTTAGCTATTTCAGACCTTTGTGCCTTTTTCTTCCATTCCATCTCCATTTCTATCTACTCAGCATTCTTACTAACACTTGCCTGAGCTATCCTAAGCTTCCTGGCCAGTCTCTCTGAATCTAGTCTTGTCCTCACCCCTAATCTGTCCTCAAAGGCTCCACCCTGGTGAACAGTTTAAAATGCATCCCCTCACCCTGCCCCAGCCCACTTAGGACTCTCAAGCCAATTGTCTCGCAGGCTTGAGCTTACGTTCCTTGTTCCTTGGCTGGCATCTCAGGTCCTCGTGGCCTGCTCCTGCCCAACTCCTGCTTCACTTTCACTTCTGCCTCCCATTGCCCCGTCAGAGCCCTGCAATGCCTTTGCCCATGTTGTTCCCTCCCACTGGAACAAGTTCTCCTGCCTCCTCCACCTGGCCTGCCAGCAGCCATCAGAACTCCTGTTTCCTAAATGCTATTCCTTTGTGCTCCCTGTGCATCCTTCGAGCTCAGCCACCGAGCTTAGTAAATATTCCAAAATAACCTGTTTACCGCATCTGTTCTTCCTCTCCTTTAAGATTTTCAAAGGTATAATGTCTGATTCATCTCTGTATCCCCAAAGCTGTGCAGATTCCTGTATTTGTGCATAAGTGCACGATAAATATCGTTAACCATAAGAAATAGTTTCCAAGACAGAATGGGAGTGGCCAGCAAGATGCTAGAATCCACACCCTTCTCCAGGTAGTCTATTGAGTCATTGTGTTAGTCAGGAATCTGCCACTGTTTATATCTTGCATTTACATACATGCAAACTAAGTTTTGGGCATTTATATACATACAAACATTTATTATCTATTAGGAGATACTTGTCAGCAATGGCTACAACAACAACAAAACGACAAGGTAAAAAGGAGAAACAGTCACACATAAAAAGTATATAAAATTCAATGGAATAAATGCTATAACAGAAGCTTGTAAGAGAATATTAAGAAAAAGACTAATTTAGGGGAGGTAGGAAGACTTCATGGGTAGTGGCAAATTTTGAGGTGTGTCAGGAAAGATGGGTAGGAATTGGCCAAGGCAGTCAAAATTGAAGTAATTCTGGCTAAAATTACCAAAAGCTAAACAAAAATATGTTTGATTTTTTTCTGAAATAACCCAGAATTTTATAAACTTGAATCTACATAAGAGAGAATTTTGCCCTCAGGTGAAGCTGACTGGTCCATCTCTAACCATGCAGCTAAGTTTGCAAACCTAATTCTCTATACTTCATAAAAATAATGTTTCGGTGGATCCATATTAATTTCTTCTATGTTAAAATCATGTATTTTATATCAAAAGCTCTGGGCCCAGGCTAAATTTCCTGTACAGCAGTAAGACTTTGAAAGGATAATTTATAATCATTCATTCACCTTCCATGGTACATCAGTAAAACAAAAGAAGTATGAAATGTCAGCAAAAAGGAACTGAACAAAAGCAATAGGAAAAAAAGTTCACTTTGAATGTATTTTTAAGAGCGATTGTCCTTGTGATCAGATAGTAAAGTCAGCAGAGTTAAAAATAAAAATCAATCTTGCTTCCATAAGCACTGACAATTTTTCCTCACAGAGTATATTTCCCCCACTGACTCTTGGCGTACGCTTATTTTCTCTTTGACACTTTCCAGCTTTCATTTATTCCAAAAGAAATTCTGAGTACAAAGTACTTTGATCTTTCCTGTGCTTTGGTGAAAACAATAACTTTCTTTAGCTTTGAGACAGAGGTGATTCTCTTGGAAGAATTCTTTTTGAAGATGATTTTATCTGCTTCTGCTTGTCAGCCAGAATATCTATTCATCTTTATAAACATTATCACAATGAGAGACATCATAAAAATGTGAAAATTCATAGTTGAGTAATTCTAATCTCATTTGTTGACCTTATCTAAAAATTGCATTAAAAATTCCTTTAAGGTGCAAGTAAAATAAATATTAGTTATAATTACAACTTCTCAAGGGCAAATGAATTCAAAATAAGAATTCAAATAAGAATAAATATAATCCAAGTAAATTAAATAAGATTGCATGCATAAATGTATACGCAGCTATATCACATTCTCAATAAAGCAAAGTTTAATTGAATTATACTATTTTTCAAATAAAGAAGAGATATACTGCTCTCAAAGTATCACTACAATTTCAGCTTTATCTGATCTTGTCTCACACGAAAATTTATGAACCTTGGCTACGCTGATGAATTTTCTTGAAAAGTCTCCAACTGAGTCAGCACCTGTACCCTCAAAGGGCCTGGAATTTTTTGGATATAAAACAAAGTAGACTGGATACTGGAATAAATTCAATAAAATTATAATACTACAAAGAGATGGCCAATGTAATTACAATTCATTTGATTTCAAATTCAGCTATTTTTATGTATTTTGTACCTTGCACAGTGGAGAACTAGAACCTGGTTGCCCTCAGTATGTATCGAGGAAGGCAGGCAAATAACCCACAAGTCAAATGAGAACAAATGCAATCAAAGAGGTTGTTAGGTTTTAAAGAAGAGAGTGGTTAACTCTGGTGGTGGGTATAACTAAAGACGTCCTGCAGGAAGATAAATTTGAGACAGGTCCTAAACAATTGTACCATTTTGGCAAAGAAATTGAGCTAATTAATATGTGTCCAGGGTGAAGGCTAGATTAAAGGGGTTGGTGAAGAGCTGGATGTTAAAGGAGAGAAAGGAGAAAGTGGTGATTCTGTTCACAGATCTGTTTCGGGTCTCTCTTCCTCTTGGATCGAGCCTCCATAATAGCCTTAGGACTTCTCATTCCCCTTTAGGATGTTCACACATGCTTTTTCCCTCTGCTAGAAAATAACTCCCTTTCCCTGCATCATTATCTCTCAGCCCCTCTCCCCTAAACAACTTCTCTTTCAGATCTCAGCTGAAAGGTCACTTCCTCATATAATTCCTTCTTGAAACCTTCAACCAACATCCCATCCCCAATTACGACTGACTCTCATTTTGCACACATGCACAGCACCTTGCACATTCCCTATCTAATTTGGCTCACTTATTGCTAGAAATCATTAGAGAAAATTTTGTTTAATATTTATCAGAACCCACAGACAAGATGTTCTTGGCAGGCAGCAATCTTATCTCTTGTGATGCCTTCAATGTGAAGCACTATCCTTGGTACTTGGTAATAATGCAGGATTTGCTGAATAAATGTATCAAGCAGTTCATTCATTTTTACTTTGTGCAAACATTTGGCACTTTAAGTATAACTTATATTTTGTAAAGGGTGGATCTTTCATATTAATAAATTCCATGTATAAAGAAGAAATCTGCAAATCTTTTAAGCATTAGAAACTAAATTTAAATTCTTTGTAGACTTGGTTGTTTTCTCCTGCTAAGGAAGAATTACTTCTCAAATAAAACAAAATTTACAACTCAGACAACTTTGCATTCTCAGTCTGCAAATAGAAAGGAACTGAATACATACTTTTGGTTTACAATTTAGTCTTAGGGAAACCAATGGAATTCTGCTGAAAGATAGAGTGGAAAACAAAACTTCTACAGAGGAGATAAATATACATCTGAAATATTTCTGGTTAATTGAAAAAGAAATCACACCATTTAATATCTCTAAAAGCTACAGCTCTCTATAGAAAAACAATTTAAGGACAAAGGCATTATTTGTATGTTAATTAATATTCTCTCCCTCCCTCCCTGCCCCCCTTCCTCTCACTCTTAGACTTTTAATTAAACCCATACTCTTATTGATTTAAGATAATTTACATAGATCCTCATCAACAGAACATAACATTTTCTATTTTGAAGTTGGATATACTGTTTGCTACTCAAACAAGGAATGAGAAACAGTGTTTTATGAGTTGAGGGCTCTGTGGGAAGAAAGAGAAGGGGATGGGGTCATGTGTCTACACCCAGAGATGGGGGTAGAAGCTATCCCTTCACTTTCTCTTGCCGTCCCATGGCTGTGCTTAAAGATGTGAAATGGCAGTAGGTCCATGCCATCCTTCATATCCACCCATGTCAGGAGAGCATATTCACTGACATATTATTTTTTTCCGCAGAGGTAGTGAGAAGTGACACATTTCATAGAGGTGCCATCATGACAATAGTGAAAACACAGAATTCTGGCCAGGCATTTCTCAGTTGAAAAAACTGTCTAAAATACACAGCTCTGAGATTGGTATTTGTGTAGTATTTCTTGTTAGCATAAATAAAATCTCTACCTTTCTTCTACTTATTACATAAATATATATTTGGCTTTTTAAACTTTCTTTAAAGAAAACGTGCCATTCTTTATCCACAAAGGCATGCCATGAGAGAAAATTTGCTTTGAAAAGTTTTCTTATTTCCTTTCTATAAAGATCAATGAATTTGCATTTAGATACCCCAAATCATAAGCACTAAAAAATTCAGTATGAAGCTGTCACTTCACACACACACAAAATCTCAGTAACTAATATACACCTTGTTTCTTTTTCATTTTTCTGTTTTATTTTACTCTTTACTTCCTACTAAAAATGATATTTAAGAATATTAATATAATCTAGAGCCCTCAAACTTGAAAGGAGTACTTTGATCCAAGGAGCACTGTTCCTATTTGCATTTTTTCTCATTGGTCACCAGGGCGTGGTGCTTTCTGCCAATAAACAGGACACACGAAAATGAAAAAGTCTGGAATGATAAATTACCTTCAAGTAAGGCAGGGAAAACGAGGCTGCTGGGAATGATGGCGCATGGCCAGATGGACTAAAGAGGAAAAGTGTTAGGTAGAAAAGAGAATAAAACAGGGCGAGGATGGTAGAGGGAGGGTATAGAAATGCCCTTCCTCCTGAATTCCTTGGACAGAATTCTGGAGTTAAAACACTTTACATGCTGTTACTTTTTATTCAAGTAGAAGGAAATCAATCAATAAATTTATCTGACTTGGCACAGGAGGAAGGTGCTATTTTAGAAACAGCTGTTAAACATTTCTCCTAGCTCAACCTTGTTCACTGCGAGTAACAAGTAACCAGGTTGCCTCCAGGCAGCTGGTGTCAGGGCTATAAGGCAGGTGGCAAAACTCCACAGGTGCACTTCCTTGTCCCTATGTCCACAGGGCACTGGAGGAAGAGTGGTCAGACCAGTCAGCTGCACTCGCTTCGCTTTACTACTACCTTGAGAAAACTTTAACCGTTTTTATTATTATTGATAATAGATGTATGAAACACAAATGGATGGCAGTAATTCAGTAAAACCTTGCCAAGGGCTTCTTCACTGTACTTATGATAAAATCCCAGCTTCTTACATGGGCTGTAGCCAACATGATCAGTCCTCTGTCCACCTCCCTCAATGTGCATCATTCTTCTCAAAGCACTGGCATTCTACTGGTCTTCTCCATCATCCTCAAATATGACAAACTTGTTCCCATGGCTTGTATGCATCACTTTACTGCTTTTGGAATGATCTTCCCCCAGATTTTGGAAAAGCTGACTCCTTGTGATTCAGGCTAATGTTCAAATAACCCCTGATGTTTAAGCCATCCTTAACGACCGACCCCTCTAAATGGCCAACCTCCTAGCACATCAACTTTTAAAATATTTTCTCCACTGCACTTTTCACTATCTGGGATACTTCGTCTATGGATCTGTTTCTTTGTTCATTTTCTGTCTTTCCCATTCTCACAAGGATGGAAACCTCACGAACGCTGGGTGAATGAACAACTGACGGCACACAATCCGAGCAACTACGGCAGCTGATAATATATATCTGATGTCAAAACTTAGTAGCAGAGAATTTGTGTTCGGTGTTTAATGTTCACTCCACTCACTGACACAGCCTAATATACTAAAAAAAAATATATATATATGGACATTCAAGAGAAAAAAACGGTCTTTGATTTAAATCCTGGTTTTACCACTTATTTTTCCAGGCAACCTTAAGTTCTCCTTAAAATGAAAATGATAACATGGAACTCACTGAGCTTTTAAATAATCCACATAACTCACCAAGCATTGTGACTTGACATGTTCTGAAAATTTGGTAGGTATGGTGGCTATCACTTTATTTTCTTTTAAGTAGGAAATTATGTCTGCCTATTCTTTGCTGTTCTGGAGTAATCTCTGTCACTGGAGTGGAACCTGCTGCTTCTGCCCGCCCAGCATGCTCGCCTAGCTCGCTGGGACAGTCCTCTGGTCTTCTGAGGTGTGCAGCCGGCCCGGGAGGGAGCTGATAAACGCCTCCCCAGATCCTCTGCTGGCTGTGTGGGCCAGGGGTTGGCACTTTCTCTTTTTCTTCTGAGAATGTAACAGTGATCTGTAGTAACCATCTTTACCCAAAATGTGAAATGACCCTGCCTGAAAGTGAAGCCCACACAGAGCAAAGAAGTGCCAACAGGCGAGAGAGAAACAGTATCTTGAGAACCTACTACCCCATGATCAAGCTGTGCCTGAAGCAGCTCCAGCCCTGCATACCTCTGTTATATAGTATCAGCCAACATGCTATTTTGCATTACGCCAGTTTCAGTTTGGTTTCGGACAATTGTAATCTGAAGAATGCTTTCTATAAAACAATAAAGAGTTTGTCTGCTTGTTTGTTGTAAGGCCAAGGGGAAAAAGGCTTTTGCTGAGGTCCAATTAGTAAATACACAAATGGATGTCCAAAATGAAATGGTTTTCAGTAAAAGTGTGTAAAAAGCACTAGGGTTATGAGGAAAGACTGACACCTTAGGGATAAGGCAGGCAGTAAGAGCCCATGTGATGAAATGGCCAGGCTTGGCTTGTAGCGCTGAAAACCAAGAGTGGACTGCTCAAGAGCCACTTAGAAGTATTTGTGGTTACAGAGTAACAGGAAAAATCAAAGAAGAAATTAACACTTTATCCAAGAAACAAGCAGAAAGGGAAGACGTTACTGGAAGTAAAGAGGAAGGCAACTGTCGCCCTGTGCAAAGGAAATCTAATTCACAACAAAAAGGATATTTAGCAGGTAATCACCGACAAGGGCACCTACTTTGTACTG
The DNA here is from genome assembly GCA_008750895.1 of Mirza zaza. Lineage (NCBI taxonomy): Eukaryota > Metazoa > Chordata > Mammalia > Primates > Cheirogaleidae > Mirza > Mirza zaza. The sequence continues at coordinate 251,405 of VSMD01124730.1, forward strand.
AGGAGTTTGTGCTTTAAAAAATGCTTTCTCGGCCGGGCGCGGTGGCTCAAGCCTGTAATCCTAGCTCTCTGGGAGGCCGAGGTGGGCGGATCGTTTGAGCTCAGGAGTTCGAGACCAGCCTGAGCAAGAGCGAGACCCCATCTCTACTATAAATAGAAAGAAATTAATTGGCCAACTAATATATAGAGAAAAAATTAGCCGGGCATGGTGGCACATGCCTGTAGTCCCAGCTACTTGGGAGGCTGAGGCAGGAGGATTGCTTGAGCCCAGGAGTTTGAGGTTGCTGTGAGCTAGGCTGACGCCACGGCACTCACTCTAGCCTGGGCAACAAAGTGAGACTCTGTCTCAAAAAAAAAAAAAAAAAATGCTTTCTCCAAGAAAGATACATTAAAATGTTTTCTTATGAGGATAGGATATCATGTAATTAATACACGTGCTATTTTCTTAATAAAGTATCATTATTAAATATCCTGTCAGATGTTTCATATTATATATATTATATTTCTGTTTGTTTTTTTTAAAGAGCTCACAGTGGTGTGAATGATAAGCCACATCCCCACTTCTCTCTGCTAGTTTTATCTAAATACTTTAGTGCAACTAAACGTCCATTTGTGGAGAGCTTCTTAGGTAAAACACTTTGATAAACACAACAGGAAACATGAAAGAACCTATTTTACTCTTAAGCCCTGAAACTTCTAGGAGATTCCACTATAACATATGCCACTGATTTTTCTTCCCCTGGAAGTTGTCTACTACGTATTTAACCTCTTCTCTTTATCTTCTTCAGAAATTATAACACTAGCATAAAAGTTTTCAAATACTTTTCCCTAATTATTTTTATATGAAAAAAGTGTAGGAATTAGAATATTTGGAATATTAAGCACTCAATAAGAGGACTTTGTATATGTGATCTGAGAGACCAAAATAGATGCCCCTTTATCAACTAATATGGACCGTAAGGTTAAAGAAACAAAGTTACCTATGTATGGGTCAAGGGTTCAGGGCTGAGCTGTCATGGCAAATTTCTAAATTCCTATGGCTACAAGAAAAACAACACTCTTGCTAAACTCTCTGACAATAGGAGCTATCAGGCAAATGATCAGAACTGTGATTTATAACCCAGACCACGACAGCTCTGACTGGATAGAGGACCAGCCTTACAAACATTCTTTTCCATTAAGCTACTTCTAGAGGCTGTACACAAAATATTTTTGTGTCCTATAGTTCACTTTTTGACATAAAGAGCCAAATTCCACCTCATTTTAATGCTGAAATCCTGTCCCCAAGTAAACATGGGAGATATGTCACATATGTTTACCCATTGCACATGCACTTGACTCTCCTTATAAATGTGTATAGCTTTCCTCTCAAATCTGCTGACTATGTATGACTCTATTGTGTAATAAGAACCCTGTGAGGCATTAAAAACCCTAATCTGTTCCTTTCCTTCGTAGAAGAGAGAGCAGAGACTGTCTCTTCCTGGATTGCAAACTGATACACCCAATAAAGTTCTCCTTTCTCCTATTTAGCCATCTCAGTGGTCTTTTAGATGATATATCAAAAGAAATACCACCATTAATAATCTAATATAATGAATAATGTCAAAAATCCTATCTATATGTTTCTGTCAAAATATGGGAAACGGCCCTTTACACAAATCAATAACGGGGTGCAAGGCGAGAACTATGGTAAAGGCCTAGCTAAGAATACTGATAATAATTAGTTACTGTCCCCTGTTGGCTTCTCTAGTTGTCACTCGGGAGCCACACAGCTGGCATCATGAAGATTCTTAACTTTCCCCAAAGCTGGTGTCCATAAAGATGCTTAACTTTCTCCATAGATAACATCACCTTTGGGAAACCTAAAGGTCATCTTTAAGATATCTTCCAGGTCACGCATTCCAGTGGATTGACTGGCCCACCCAGACCAGCGGCCCACATCAAGAAACCAACTCAGCTGGAATTGTGACTCCAGGGACTGGAGCAACACAGGAAGATGATTTCCACACTCTATAATTCTGCCCTAATGAACAAACTTAACTGCCTATCCCTTGCCTGCTAAACTATCCTTAAAAACCCTGTTTCCCAAATTCTTGGGGAGGCAGATTTGAGAAATTTCTCCTGTCTCCCCGCTTGGTGCTCTGCAGAATAAAACTCTTTCTCCATTGCAATCCCGACTGCATCAGCACAGTACACTGGCTCTTCTCCACGCAGCAGGAGACACAACTCGGTTGGGCAGCAACAAATAGAGACTTATTTAACAAACAAAAACAAAACCTTGGACCATTACATACCTGAGCTTCTGGTTGTATTGTTTGACCTTTTCCAGTGAGGCTGCATTTATCTGTGCTTGAAATTCTTCCACAGAAACATTGTCTCTGTAATAATATCCTTCCATGCTCTCCAGTGCTGCATAAGCAAGTAAATATATTTTACAGGCAATTTATAACTCAATTTCTCCATATGTAGTGTAATTTCATTGATTATTAGTAAATGTGCCCAACAGCCACCAAGTATAAACATATATGCAAGGACCTATATTTAATTAGTCCAAAAATGAATGAAAATCATTCTGCTCTCAAAATAAATATCAAACATTTGGTGATTTTTATGTGAAGTAGGCAAAGAAAATTTCTAGTTTAAACTGTCCTCTATTTTTAAAACATTTTGTATATGTTGTAAGAGACCAAAATATGCCACCCCAAAATATAACTGTAGGAGACCAGAATATACCACCCCGAAATATACCTCATTGGCATAAGGATTATTTTGATCTGGTTATTTTGAGAAATTGCAGACACAGGAGAAACTCTGAAATCAGAGTAGAAGTTACCGTTTTGTAAAGGAAAATCTACATCTATAAAGGAAATCTCCATTTGTAAGAGTGTCTCCCACTCAGCACCAGGAAGAAAAGGAAGATTAAATCCCAAGAGACTCTTATTTCCACAACAAATCTTACCCATGTTTTAAGGTGCTTTCCTGGTCACTTCCCCATAACTCAGCCTTCCCCACATCTTTCTTTCTTGGTTTCAGTGGACCATGGTGGTAGGTAAGCCTAAATCCAAAGCCACCTTTAAGATTTACTCACTTCTCCCTAAGTATCTGCCATGTAGCCATGAGGCATACATGTTATTAAACTTCTGTTTTTCTCTTGTTAATCTGTCTTTTGTTATAGAAGTCCATCACAACTAAGCACTATGAAGGGTAGAGAGAAAATTATTTTTCCTCGCCTACAACATTCTTTGTGAAGCTAAATTCAAACTTCATAATATATTATTTATATATACATACATGTGTATTACCTGTCACACATATGCATACATATTCAGAACATATGTATGAGAGGCAGAACTGTGCATTAAAATATGTCAGAGTAAACAGAAATCATCACTCTCCATGTCTATTCACTTTCTCTTATAGCTTTGATCAAATTAAATTAAGAAATAGTAGCATAATAAATTAGCAAGTATAGATAAAGTGAAATCTTAGAAAACCACCTCCACTCAAATGGTCAGATAATTTAGTTAAAATTAAATAAACATATATGTAACATTCTACTAATTTTAAATATCTTTTGATTAATATAGATTTCCTTTTTTACTAAGGTTTTTGATTGTTTCTTTTTCTTTTAAACTTTACGAGGTGGTATTTAAAAAAATTTTGGAGACAAAATAAATCATATGGAAGGGCTGAGAAATATAAGATTTTCTATGGAGAGGCTGCCAGCAGAAGGATTGGCAATGGGTTCAATTTAGAAATGTAAATTATTTTCCCTTGGAACGCATTGTCCCTTATGAGTCTTGATTTTTAACTATTTTGAAACTGACAAAAATTAATCTTCTTTCAAAACTGCTAAATGCAATAGTTTCTAAATTAAATAACAATGTTTCTTCAAAGTGAGAGAAACCATTATCACCATTTTTAGGGGCAAAAATAGGAAAGTGATTGTTAATTGTAGCTGTGTTGTATCGTGTTTCACCAAAAATAAGACAGGGTCTTATATTTATTTTTCCTCAAGAAGACACCCTTGGGCTTATTTTCAGGGGATGTGTTATTTTTCCCTCAATGTCTCAGCTTGCAGCATGCACAAGATGGCCGGGACCTGACAGGGGGAGCTGACCTTGTTGGTGGGGCTGCTCGCACCTTTCTGGTCACCTCTGGGATAGTAGCTGTCATGATAGGGCAGATGAGAAGGGCTGCTCATTTTTTTTACCGCTCCGCGACAAAATGCATGGGTTGTGCAGATATGCTGCATATCCACGCCCATCACTAGGTCTTATTTTCGGAGTAGGGCTTATGTTGTGCAAATGCTTAGAAATCCTGCTAGGGCTTATTTTATGGGTAGGTCTTATTTTCGGGGAAACACAGTATTTTCTAAACTAGTAAGATTCTACAGCACTGATGAAAATAAATTTGTAAAGAGTATTGCTAAATTTGAAATTTTTAAAAATGAAAATTTAAAAAATTGGTTCATAAATGAAGAAAGCAATTGTGGAATACTAAAGAGGAAGTATTACGTTTACTTCAGTACAAAAAGTCAAATTTGTGGGATTGTTTCAAAGATTTTTTTATTTGTTTATTCTGTGAACTAAAATAAAATCTTGAGCTCCCCCAGCTGATTGAATGGACCCCCTCTTGGTCAAGGGGACCCCAGGAATACCTTAAAACTGAATTGCTGGCCATGAGAAGGGACATGTCCCCTCCCTGCTTGGAGATATCCTTTGTAACTCATTAACAAGTTCTAGGGCAATATAGGGCAGGGTTAGAACCACACCTGCAGGTCCTCAGATCACTTAAGTCTGGGTGTATGTCCAGTATACGTCCGGTGGCTTTTCTCTGATTAACAGACTTCCTTATCTTGACTTAAAACATTCCAAGCCTTTAGACAAAGTTCCATTTCTTTAACTAATTACAAATCAAAGAATCTTTAAACCCACCTATAACCTGTAATGCCCTGCTTTGAGATATCCTGCCTTTTGGGGCCAAACCAATGTACACCTTCCATGTATTGATTTATGTATGACTTTATGTATAATTCTTATTTCCCTGAAATGTATAAAACCAAACTGTAACCCACAGCTCTCTGGGCCATCATTGCACATAATCAGCTCATAATAAATTTCTTAAAATTATTTTATGGAGTTTGGGTTCATTTCCGTTGACAATTCCTTATGGCTTCTAGGAAGGAACCCAGGGAATTTCACCCTAAAATATGACGCTTTGGCATGCTGATTATTTTTCTTAAAAGGCCCTGGCCAGTCAGCAGATTCTGAAAGAGGCTTTTCTATGATATTCCCTTATGTACCTCAAGACTAGACCTGCCAAAGAGAACATAATTGCCTTCCCTCTTCTTTCCTCCCTGAAATCCAATTAATGTTTCTAAAGAAGAAGACTGAGAAATGCAACCACACATAGACTTTTTCACGAGAGGATTGTCTCTCCAGCTCATTCAAATTCCAGGAAATCATTTACAAGTTAATTTCTGTCTCTTGGGTGCATTCATTCTCTCTAATAATCATTTACTATCCCCTACCTCCCCCATCGCCCCTCCCCTATGAAGGAGGGTACATGAGCATCTGGACCTCATTGGGTTGTTGGGTAATCACTCTCCTATAGTATCCCCCCATACACAGTAAATAATTTTGTGTGCCTTTTTCTCCTATTAATCTGCCTACTTGAAGTCCATTTTCAGCAAACCTTCAAAGGGCAAAGGGGAAGCTTTCTTTCCTAGACCCTACATCTGCATTAATTAGAAGAGTTACAACTGGCTCAGCAAACTTCTGGTTCTGAATACACAGAGGGAATAAAAGAAAGTCTCCCTGATAAAAACAATCCTCAAATAAATGCCACATTTACCTCCATTATCAAGCTGTTATTTGTGAAAGGCAAATATCTCAGGAGGATTCAGTCTACCAATAGTCATACTTCAATGGGAATTACTCTTACTAGTTGGAAAGCTGATGAAAGCCCTTGCACTAGAGTAAAACTCCAGTTTCTGCTCCTTGGTAGCTGTGTGACTTTGGGCAAGTTAATTAATATCTGAGATCCTCAGGCTCTGCATTTTAGACACGGAAAATAAGAATACCTACTAATTATGGTCGATGAGAAAGAATTTAATTAAATAAGAGTATTAAGACAGCCTGTGACTATTCATATTTATTGAATGAGGATTAAGTACTAGACAACGCGCCAAATGCTCTCCAGGCATTATCTAGTTCTCAATTTCCATGAGATATATATTATGTATAAGTGTGTTTACCCAAACAGAATGTTTTGAGAACTAACAGAAGAGTCCATGTAAGGATGTTAGGTAGATAGTGACGGATTCCAGGTCTCCTAGGAATAAAAGTGGGTGCTGCCACGATTGGCTGCCTCGCAAATGGGCATTCAGAGAGGCTCATGGGAGCTCTGCATGTGCAGTAGGACTCAGGTCATGCAACTCCCAACTGTCAGATCAAAGTGGTTCCATGGTGACCTCTGAACCACAAGGGAGGTTTTTTTTTTTTTTTTTTAAAGTTTCAGACTTTATTTCACGGTGATCGACACACACATACTAGAGTTAGTAACATGACGCCACACGGCTCCCTGCAGCCCCACACGGCCCTGCTGAGGGTCTGGCAGCCACACCGCCAGCTTCCCCTGGCTCCCAGGACTGGGCCAGGGGGTGAGGGTGGGGACAAGATGGGACGCTGCAATTTAAGGCATTTCTGGCTTCAGAGCCGTCTCTACTGCCCTTGCACCTGCGCCTGGGCCAGACGCTAGCCTGGGCCCTGCTCCTTCTCAGCAGGAACCGCTGCCCCCCATGCTGCAGCCGGAGGGAGGCCGTGTCCCGGGGCAGCACCCAGCTGTGCCAGGCCATGCAGGAAGGACGGGAGCTCCCACTCTGGCGTTTTAAATTTTTAAAATTTAAAAATTAAAATCCGGGCACTATAAAACTATAACCAGTCCTTTTTGACCCCTTCCTTTTGCTCTCCCTTTGTTGCAACCATTGGTCCAGTTGTCATTTGTGGCATAAGTATGGTGCTCTGTAAACCTACATCTTGCTCTTGCCCTATAATCCTATCTTTCTCTCCTGAATAAACCTCATTTTTGTGCTTGCCTTGCTTCAGTATGTCTGGCCATTCTTCTGCCATGAGCGCACTAAGAACCATCACTTGATCCCATTATGACCAACATGTAGGAACGACTGTGTGATGTGTAATAATGTTTTGTGATTCTAAATGTCTAAATGACTCAGACCTGACAAAGACACTTCAATATGTAACTTGAGACCGGAAAGACTGGATGGAGAACTCTGGGATGGAGCAACAGTGGGGCTGTGGGAGAGGAAGAGTGGGGGAACCACATGAATCTAATTTTCATAAAGGTCTTGATTATTCAACTTCGGCCAGAATGGCTTGTCCTGTTTTGAAAGCCTGTTACAATATAATGACAATTATATAAATACAACTTAATATAATTTTAATGCATACTTCTACATTTCCATAAATTGCCATTTTCATTACATTTTTGACAATTAATTTCCAAATTAACATGACAGTTAAAATTCACTATTACATAAATGTTTTAAAAAATAGGAAATGTCTCTAACAATTTTGCCAAGAGTCTTAGCAAGAATTTTGTAGCACATGTATCGGGTTGTGGGGAATGAACAAAAAAAGATGAGTTCTATATTTAAAAATTAAAATTTGTATAGCAAAGAAGAGGACAACATTCTCTATTTGAGCTAAATAATTTATTTATTTATTAAAAAAGAAAACAGAAAAATAGTCTAACACATTAAATTTCTATTCTAAGTATAAGAAAGTTAAATATATAATAATGTAGTAACTTCAAACCTTGCTGTCTCTTCAGCATCTTCTTGACTAGTTACTTCAGTTCTCTTCCATCAAATACTATATTTCTCAAAAGTGGTATTAATATATTTGGTTGAATAAATATTTAATTTATTTAATAACAATTAAGGGCAGTATTTAAATTACAACTTGACTTTGCTTGTTTTACTTCTACCACTTTTGAATTAGAAGGAGAAAAACATCCCCTAAATTTAGGTAGTCAGCAAAAAAAGAAAACCTAATGAAGCTTAGGGAAAGTTAGAAATTAAATTATTCTCAGACTGAAAGTGAGCTGCATTTCTATTTAATCAAAATACATTTCACGGCTTTTCTAAGAAAGAGTTTAATCAGGAAAAACACAGGATCTCGTGAAGAATAATTTTAATAGTGTCAATCAACTAACACTCTTTTGATAGCATACTTTATTGGTTACACAACACACTGTACACACACTGTTCCAATTCCTTAGAAAGGGGCACAGTTGGTCAGAATTCCTCAAAATTGGTTACACTTACTGTGAGGAAAGCAAGATTTATTGATCCCATTAGGACTAACATGTAGAAATGACTGTGTGATGTATGATAATGTTTTGTGATTCTAAATGCCCCCAAATGGAGTCAGTTATGACAAGTGACTCAGCTCACAGTGAAACTGCTGACCCTTCAAAGTGATAAACACAGGTGTGGTACACTGAGGTGATATGGTAACACCCGCTGTGGCCAGGCACCTCTGAGAACCCACAGATCAGAAAGTGAAGCCAAAAGGTGGCTGAGATAATGACCATGGACACTCCTGTGCAGGGCCATGAAAGCAGCCAAGAAACTGACCATGGCTGAGACCCCTGCAGAAGCTTTACCCATGGGAACTTAGAGGCCTCCTTGGCCCTGACAGTGCCGCTGGAAGCTCTCCTGGGAGAAGGGCAACAAGCTGTACCCCCATTGCCACTGCCCCCACCCCTGGCAGTCTGAGGGAAATGAGAGCTGCCTGGTTCATCAATCAGCACCACTAGTCTCTCCCACGGTATTGGTTGTGGTTCGTTTCCCGTCTCTCATTACTGCCTGTGTGTGCTGATTGTATCTGCATGATCATTGGCACGTGAAAGCCTGGCAATCAACCGTGAGTGTGAAAGCGTTTAATTGGCCACTGAGTCACTGCGAAACCTCCTAGCTTCTGGCCGGAGTAAGTACAACTAGGCTGATTCGAACCCGACATGATACTGTGCTGTCTTTTAAACAGAAGTGGGTTTACACATTCATACATAGACTCTTAACATTTGGAAATCTCGATTATGGGGGCTGTTTCATCTTTTTAAAAAAGCTATTGATTGCTTCAATTATAAATACTGCATAAAACCCAAAGGGAAAACTAAAAGATACACCTTTTAAAGAACTTTAAGAAGAGTTCTGGAGGAAAAAAAAAACACTTGAATCAAGGGCACTGGGAAAATGGCAATGTTTATAACAAAACGCTCCTCTTTGTTTAAAAGAGAAAACATTCAAACTTCTAGGTGATTTTTATTATTCTCTGAGGAAGGAAAGATACCTGGCAAAGAGGTAAGAGTTAGTGGTAGCAGTTTTTGGTAGCAGCTTTTTTTTTTCATAGGGGGAAAAGAAACCCCAAAATATTAAATACACAAGAGTGTGCTTGTGGGGAAAAGATCAGCACCATGTGTTCTATTTTTTTAATGCAAACCACTACCCAGAAACCCAGGGTATTTAACAACACTTTACAAAGGAGGGATGCCAGACTTCAGGAGACTGTATAATTTAAATCAAAGACCTTTATATAATATGATGTCATGTCTCTAAGAGGTAGAACACATGGGTCCAGGAACCAAAGTTGGATGAAGAAAATGATTGTGCTTAACATCCCTTGAGGGTTAAATTGTGTCCACAAAAGATATGACAAAGTCCTAACCCCTGGTGCCTGCCAGTGTGACCTTATTTTGAAATAGGGTCTTTGCAGACATAATCAAGTTAAGACGAGGTCCTACTGAATTAGGATCAGCCCAAATCCAATGACTTGTATCCCTATAAGAAGTTGGAAATTTGAATACAGAGACACAAAGACCGACACACACAGAGGGAGGAAGGCCATGTAAAGATGGAGGCAGAGATTGTAATCATGCTGCCACAAACCAAGGAATGCCAAGGACTGCTGGAAGCCACCAGAAGCCAGAAGAGGCAGAGAGGATTCTTCCTTAGAGCCTTTGGCAGGAGAATGCCCTGACAACATCTTGATTTCAGATTCTAGCCTTCAGAACTGTGATAGAATAAATGTCTATTGTTTTAAGCCACCCAGTGTGGGGTAGTTTGTTACTGCAACCCTCAGAAACTAATATATCAGTTCCAGTGACTCACTGGGGAATGTTCTTCTCACCCCCAAACTCTGGCTCTGTGGGTTTCCAAGGCACCAGCAGCCAGGAAGAGCAATCATCAGCTTGGGAAGGCTTGTTGACCCCAGTCACCAGAAGGACAGGGCTACTGTGACACCATGGGAGCAAGAAGGAAGATGCTTGCCACGTGGGTATCTGCTGGGGTCCGTCTTAGTATTCCCTTGCCCAAATTTGATGGTAAATGGACAGCTGTGGCAATTCTGGCCTGAGAAGGGCCTAGTGACTAGGGAACCAAGTCTTTTACAGATGAAGCCCTCGGTCATGCCACAGATTAGCCACTGATATCAACAGAGGTTCAGGCTAAGAGTAAGGCCAATCCACAACGGATAGCAGGACAGGGAAAATAAGAATCTGTCCCGGCCCCAAGACCAGCTGCAGCAGCAGGGGATATAGCGTGTGTTTTTAATTTTCTTCTCCTAAATGATACCCTCTTTCAAGCACCAGAAGTGAGGTCCACTGGAGTCCTGGTCCCTCCAAAGGACATGGATCTGAGGGTGGATGGCATTGACCAAAGAGGGTTTTCTAAGAGCTGCTGGCTGGATCCCCTTTCAGAAATGATGGGCTCCTTGCCCAGCTGCTATGATCGCTGCACAAGACATTCCTCCTCTGTTCACTCGATAAGGCATGTTCAGCCTCTGCTGAAGAAAACTGTCCCACCCAAGGTCACATCTTCTAGGGGCCATCTGTATGCTAATGACCTAACGATGCAGAAATATTTTACATTGCTCCCAGGCCCCTTCCCTCAGCTCCCCAGAATCGAGACACATTGAACATTTGTGAAGTCAATTATTTGTCCAATTACACAAAGACTAACCGGATAATTGCACAGTGTTTCATAATCCACACAGACTTGTAGTTTCTCCCTCCTGGTAGACTCCACGGTCACCTGGAAAGCTTTTAAAACATCTGGTATTTGGGGACCACCTCCTAGAGATTCTGTCTTATTGATCTGGTGTGGGGCAGAGCACAGGTATTTTCTAAAGCCTTTCCAGGATGATTAACGTGCAATCAGTATTGAGAACCACTGACAGACGCAGATCAGCGGGGAGTGAGGTGAAGACAGGGACCCTGAATATTTATCTTCCTTGTATGCCCATTTTCAGCCAATTTACAGTTATTTGCTTTATCTCACCAATGGCTCAGGGATCCCCACAGCATTAGTTCCCTGATCTGCAGGAAGCACTTATGAATATTCTCTAGATTTCTCTAGCTCGACTGTCGCTTTCTAGTGTTTTGGTTATGCTCTGTGCTGACTTTCCTGTCTGGCTGTTTCTGTGTCCCTTACCTTGGAAATCTGCGTCACTTTTGTCTGCCTAGATGGCTGTCCTCCTGCAGCTCTGGCCTTTGGCAATACACATTCACCTCCATCCCTGCTCACTTCCAACCTCGAAATTCCTGATCTAGTAGTCGGTCCCGTCTCTGCAGGACACACCATCAACTAGTGTGCCCTCCTTTTCCCACTGCTCCATGGGAGCAGGAAAAATGGGAAGAGGGTGATACATTTGCTTCCAGTTCTACTCTTGCAGATGGTACCACAACAGACAACTTTAGAAAGGCTGACTTTAAATCAATTCCTCAGGAAATTTTCCAATTCATCCAATTTTTAAATTTTTTATTTGCTAGCAAAGAACCATGTACACATGTAAACACAAAACTAAAAACCCTTCAAATAAACTTTCATCCTAGGAATCGACTCCATTTGAAATCTCTTCTATTCACCACCACTTTCAATTACCAGATGGTAATCTCTACTCAAACTAGGTCTGAATTTCCTGCGCTTCTCCTAGTCTGATGAACGCTAAGAGCTACTAATGATGCCTCATGGGAGTTTTATGAAGGTAGAGGAACTTCTGCACCTTCTTCAATAAACAACCTTATTCCTGAGATTTTTTAATGAGACAAACTATTTCCCATCTTCTTTACCTATCTGTGACCTTAAGTGCAGAAGTACTTCCACTGGCTTATTTAAATCATTTTTCATATTTTACGGCTGTGAGAATACTAGAATCTAATGTTTACTTTTCTTTAAATTACATTTTAAAAATGATACTGTATTCACTGAAAGGATGCATATTTAGGGATTACTTTTAAGTTGACTTTTACCAAAACTAAAATAGAGGTTGCTTATAAAATAATCTTTTTCCCGTTGACTATGATTATTCAGCTATTTATGGCTGATGTGTCACCAATGCAATAATTTATTTTTTACAAAGATTCTTAGTGCCATCTGTTATCTCAGCAATGATTTCAAAGACATTTTTTTTTCTTTTTTGAGACAGTCTTACTCTGTCACACTGGCTAGAGTGTAGTGGCATCATCATAGCTTATTGCAACCTCAAACTCCTGACCTCAAGCAATCCTCCTGCTTCCACCTCCAAGAGTGCTAGGATTACAGGTATGAGCCACTGTGCCCAGCCACAAAGACAAAATTTTTAACAAAAAGAAAGAAAAAAAAAAAAAAAAGAAAGAAATGAAGTCCAAGTGCAGTGGCTCACGCTTATAATCCTAACACTCTGGGAGGCCAAGGCAGGAGGACTGCTTGAGCTCAAGAGTTTGAGAACAGCCTGTGGAGGAATGAGGTCTCATCTTTATAAAAAAACAGAAGTTGGCCAGGTGTGATGTCTGTAGTCCCAGCTACTTGGGAGGCTAAGGGAGGAGAATCACTTGAACCCATGACTTTGAAGTTGTACTAAGTTATGATGATGCCCCTATACTTTAGCCCAGGAGACAGAGTGAGACTCTGTCTTCAAAAAAAACAAGAGAAAGAAAAGAAAGAAAGAAAGAAAGAAAGAAAGAAAGAAAGAAAGAAAGAAAGAAAGAAAGAAAGAAAGAAAGAAAGAAAGAAAGAGAAAGAAAGAAAGAGAAAGAAAGAAAGAAAAAAAGAGAAAGAAACAAAGGAAAAAAAGAGAAAGAAAGAAAGAAAGAAAGAAAGAAAGAAAGAAAGAAAGAAAGAAAGAAAGAAAGAAAGAAAGAAAGAAAAGCCAGCCTAGTTAAACCCTGTAAGTTAATGTTACAGACCATCATCCTTCCCTATCTTCTCAAATTATCTATCCCTGTGCTGGCTTTTAACATACTTTAGGTTAAACAATTCTCCTAACATACCTCCAAAGATCTATTTTTGCTTATTGTTTCTTTTTGTTTTTCTTCCTTTTAATTATAGAATCATGTATTACCTACATTGATCCTACCTATAAATCACAGTCCTCCAAAGAGAAATGAAGATACCTGCTACTAACTCCTGAAATAATTTCTTAACTGAAACTTTACTCTGCTTAAATGTATTCTTGCCAAGTATTTTGAGATAGTCACGGTTTTTAAACTATGGCAATTGAAAAAAAGGTAATCTATCTCTTAGAATTCGGGGTTTTAAAATAATATGCATGTGATACAAAGCAAAATTTTCAATTGGTAGTGAATTTAGATTTCATATGTCTGTCCATTCTTCAATTAGATAGATAGATTTCATTCCTCTACTCTTCTTATTTTTATTAGAACATTAAAATTCCACAGCCAAGCCAATGTAGTTCTTGAAAACTCAAAAAATAAAAAATCCCTATGGTATTATTCAGAGAAATTGGTATAATCTTGTGCCTACAGATTGCATTTTTTTAGGAGCTGGAGAGAAATCCTAGACTAGAAGACACTACATAATAATCTGGACTTTAATCTTTTCTAGGTAGCATTTTATGATTTCAGAAATAAAAGATTCAGGACCTTCCCTTGGAAACTTAGTTCACTGCAAGAATTTTCTTGCTTATGCTAATCTTAATTTCTTCTATTGCAGTTGTTGATACTTGTTTATTTGAAAAAGAGATCAGAAAGGAATACATATTTCCTGACCAAAAAAATTGACATGAAGAATTTTTAAAAGTATCAATTTAACCATCCAAGGATATTGAAAACAGTTAACACACATATATGTAAGTATATACATATATACAAACAATTGAGACTAAAATATAAATCCTTTTTTATATCTTGCATGCATGTACTGTCAAACTTTTTCTATCTCATAAAACATTTTAATCATGCAATTTTAATAGCTCTACAATATCTTAACTTATTTAAACTAGTTTAACCCAATTTATCTTTATTTGTTTAAACCACTCATATCTTAATTCTCCACTACAAATAATGCTGCAATTCTATTTGATAAATATTTAAATCCTACATGATTCTTTCAGTAAGAAACATTCCCAGAAGCAAATATATTACCCAAATACTATGAGTGAATTTTCAAATTAATTTTAAAACTTTGGCTGTTAAAATTAAATTTATAAAAAAATCAATAAAGGTAAAACAATTTAAATATATGAAGCATAAAAAGAAAAAAATGTTTACCTTGTGCAAAAAGAACAGGATGAATTTTAAACCCTCCTCCATTTTTCAACCGTTGAGGCAGTTGTTCGAAATGGTAACTGTCAATGTAGAAGTAAACTTTCAGAGCTTGCCGACTTCCTTCTGCTTGATATGTAAGAGGAACATCTAAAATGACATTTAATATTATATTACTGCCTAAAATAAAGATATGCTATAGGATATACTTCTGAACTTTTAAAAAGAAATCTGACAATTACTAGAAACCAATATATTAAAAGTGCTTGTGTGTACCAAGTTCACGTTAGATACACAGTGCTATGCAGTGAAAAGTATTAAATCAGATTCTCATTTGCTAAAGCAACAGATTTATTACTTACTGTACTATATATAAAATTCTGTAATAAGAAGCTCTGTTACTTTGACATACCAGATGTCTCACTTAACTAAATGAGGAGTTTAGCCACACATGGTTTGGATTCAAAATCTCCCAGAGCAGTTGCCTCATTCATATTTTACTCAAAATGAGTCCTTGGGGTACACTTCTTAAGTAGTGTGCAAGAAAATGAGTATGTAGCAATCATTATCAAAATTAGCATGGGTTTTACAAGCTCCATTCCCTGCGCACCAAAGCAAAAATGTATTATCCTCTGTTGATGCCCTATAGTCATTAAAAATTATCTGTCCAAATTCTAGTAGCTATTTTCAAAGATCCTAGATTTAAATACTTTTATAAAAAAACAATAAATGAAAGGCTAAAATGCTATAGGAGAATTTTACAATGTTATCATAAATCCTCTCCATTTTATATTTATCCATGATGATGAATATTTCTATCTCATTAAAAGAGTATAAAAATCTTCCTAAAAAGCAAGAATAGTCATATTAACCAGTTAAAAATTAAGGCTAAAACGTGGTAGGTATTTAACATATTATTGAATCAATATTTATTACTTTTAATCTGCTTCTTTCAATAAAACTGATATAAAATTAGAGTTCAAGCTTAAATGCCATTTATGATCTCAGATTCCAGGCTCCTTATTAAATTTATCTACTTAATTCTTCATATGAATAGAGGACACATTTCATTAATACTTATGAGTCTTTTTTATGCCATATAAAATGCTTATTTTAGTGTTGTTATCATTTTTTAAAGGAAGACATAAAGAGTTAGGTTTAGGAAGGAAAATAAATATGTTTCTTAGCCTAAAAGCTGGAAGCTAATAGCATTGTAATAATTGGGAAAATATTTTTCCTGGTTTCTAAAATAAAGAAAAAAAGATCCATGGATAGTAAAGAGAATACAGATTTATACCTACTAATTATTTGTACCTTCTAGTTCCTCTTTTCATATACTGTCTCTCGCATATATTTTAATTTATGTTAAATTCCATACCCTTTCTCTCTGGCATCAATGTAACCAATCTCTGTGTTAACAAATGGATAATGTTATTGAAAGGAAAATAACAGGCAGAGTTCCATGTTATAAGACTAGCATAACTAAACAAGATGCTATATTAGGAATTAAGAAACTGGGACTTACTGAATATTATCAAGTATATTAGTGTAAAGTTAAAACTAAGAGTACTACAAGAAAGAATGGAGACTGTTTCCCTGAAAGGATTTGCGGCACTTGTAAAAGTACACAATAACTCTCATGAACATAGATGTAAAAATCCTCAACAAAATATTAGCAAATCAAATCTAAAAATGTATAAAATAAATTGTACACCACGACCAAGTAAGATTTATCACAGGTATGCAAGGTTAGTTCAACATTCAAAAATCAGTGAGGTAATTCATCATATCAACAGACTAAAAAAGAAAAATCACAGGATCACATCAATAGATACAGAAAAAGCATTTGACAAAATCCCAAACTGATTTATGATAAAAACTGTAAGTAAACTAGAAATAGGGAACTTTCTCAACTTGATGAAGAATCTATAGCTAGCAACATATTTAATGGTGAGAAACCTGAAATTTTCCTACTAAGATCGGGGACAAGGTAATAATGTCTACTTTCACCACTCCTTTTCAGTATCATGCTGGAAGTCTTGGATAACGAATAAGACAAGACAAGAAAAGAAAAAGTATAAAGATTGGCAAGGAAGAAATAAAACTATCTTTGTTTGCTGATGACATGATCATCAATGTTAAAAATCTGAAAAAATCAACAGTAACAACAAAAAATTCCGGAAACTAATGAGTAATTATGGCCGGGCGCGGTGGCTCACGCCTGTAATCCTAGCTCTCTGGGAGGCCGAGGTGGGCGGATCCTTTGAGCTCAGGAGTTCGAGACTAGCCTGAGCAAGAGTGAGACCCCATCTCTACTATAAACAGAAAGAAATTAATTGGCCAACTAATTTATATAGAAAAAAATTAGCCGGGCATGGTGGCACATGCGTGTAGTCCCAGTTGCTTGGGAGGCTGAGGCAGCAGGATTGCTTGAGCCCAGGAGTTTGAGGTTGCTGTGAGCTAGGCTGACGCCACGGCACTCACTCTAGCCTGGGCAATAAAGTGAGACTCTGTCTCAAAAAAAAAAAAAAAAAAAATGAGTAATTATAGCAAGGTCGCAGTATATAGGTTAATATGCAAAAGTCAATTGCTTTCTAGACACCAGCAATGTATAAGTGGAATTTGAAATTAAAAACACAACATCACTTACATTAGCACCCACCCTATGAAATACTTAGGTTTGACTCTAATAAAACATGTACAAGATATATATGAGGAAAACTACAAAACTCTATGAAAGAAATAAAAAAGAAAAACAATGAAGAGATATTCCATGTTCATTGGACAGGAAGAATCAATATTGTCAAGATGTCATTCTTCCCAACTTGATCTATAGTGTCAGTGTAATACCAAACAAAATCCCAACAAGTTAATTCATGAATATTTACAAACTCATTTTAAAGTCTATGTGAAGAGGCAAAGGACCCAAAATAGCCAGCACAACACTGAAGAACAAAATTGAAGGACTGACACTACCTGACTTCAATACTTATTATAAAGCTACAGTAATCAAGATAGTATGGTATTGGAAAAAGAATAGACAAATAGATCAATGGAACAGAATAAAAAGCTCAGAAGTAGACCAAAATAAATACAGTCAACTGATCTTAGACCAAGGAGCAAAGGCAATCCAACGGAGCAAAGATAATCTTTTCAACAATTGGTTCTGGAACAACTTTACATCTACATGCAAAAACATGAATCTAGACACTGACCTTATACCCAGCACAAAAATTAACTAAGAGTGAATCATAGACCTAAATATAATATGCAAAACTATACAATTTCTAGAAGATAACATAAGAGAAAACTTAGATGACCTTGGGAAAGGTGATGACTTTTTAGGAAAAAAAACACCAAGGGTATAATCAAAGAAAGAATTAACAAGCTAGATTTCATCAAATTTAAAACTTCTGCTCTTTGAAAGAAATGTAGAGAGAATGAGAAAACAAGCAGTGGACTGGAAGAAAATATTTGCAAAAGACATTTCTGAAGACGAACTATTATCAGAAATACACAAGTAACTCTTCAAACTAAACAATAAGAAAAAAAAAAAAAAAACAGGTAAAGAAGTTGTGGAGAAGAACAAGAAGGAGCAAGATTTTGGCAGAGACTGACCCTTAAAGGATTTGGAGCCTGGTGGAAAGGGTAGGCGGGAGTGTTTACTTTTCCTCTGCTCACAGTTATGGCAGTCTGCCATCTCCTGTTTTGTTGGAGAAGCCTTCTACCCTGATGAATCCAGGTGCTGCTACCACTGGGGAACTGACAGCCTCTTGGGATCAGGGCACCCAGCAGTGGGCCCGGGCAAGATCACTTCCGCCCCCCACAGACCCAAGCTGAGACAGCAGGTGCCATACTGTCTGCACCATGCAGGTTCCTCTATCCTGCCAGGAAAGTGACACCCTTCGTTTCCCTGCCCCTGGATCCCACATGAACATTCCCCAGCACTCACTTGGACTGTGACAACCACAAAGGAACAGGGACACACAGGAGAGCAGCAGGGTTCCCAGATTTCTGACCTGTAGGGTGGGCTGTTCCCCAGGGAATGGGACTAGGACTGCCATGAAGACTTTTTAGAACAGACAAAGGTGGAATGCCAACTCTTCTGCACCACAAAGCCCCAGGCTCAGGATATGAAGTTGCGTGCACCTCTCCAATTGGAGACACAAGTGCAGAAAGGAGTCCACAAAGAAGAAGAGCGTTTCCGTCTGAGAGCAGGAGCAGCAGCAGAGCCCAGGAAGGGACATAGAGATGGGAACCTCCCCTCCTCCAAGCACCCAGTGCTGCAGACATAGCTGTCTCTGCCCCCAAGCATGAGCTTTTCACAAGGGTGAGCTGCAGGTTTGCCAGTTCTTGGCTCGAGGAGGATACAACCCCAATAGCACTCTGCTCACCATGCCTGGGTTCTGCGTGGAAAAGGTGTGGCTCATTCCCCTCCTTTTACAGACAGGCAGTGATTTCTGCAGCTGTCCTAACCCAGGAGTCTCAGCTCCTGGGTCTCTACATCACTGGATCCACAGACAATGTCACCTACACCCACTTGGACCACAACAGCCTTGGGGTGCCGGTGGGTCCCGGGAGAATTATGGGTTTCTCAGAGCTTGGGCATCAGTGGGGATTGCTTCCAGCTGAGAGGAGAGGGAAGCAGGCCAGATGGCCCCTTAGGACTAAGGGAGTAGGGCACTAGC
Organism: Mirza zaza; assembly: GCA_008750895.1. Classification (NCBI taxonomy): domain Eukaryota; kingdom Metazoa; phylum Chordata; class Mammalia; order Primates; family Cheirogaleidae; genus Mirza; species Mirza zaza. The sequence goes on from VSMD01124730.1 coordinate 270,657, forward strand.
TCCCTAGCATTCAGGGCTCTCTCTTTTTGACACCCCCCCACACACACCCACTGCTGCTGAGGCAGCTGTGGCTGAAAGGCTGTTTCCACTTGGGACTGGGAGGATTCCACAGGGGAAGATTAGGCCAGGGCCCTTGGGAGCAACTGCCCTGCCTCTGACAGAGTGCCTGTCACACACCACCACCTGCTGTGTGGCCTGGTTCCTAACAGGCCATGGACCAGCACAGGTCTGCAGCCCAGGGGTTGGGGACTGCAGCTATAGAGGGATTCATCCTAGAGACGGTTTTAACAGTGCCACTCCACCTTTATAAATGCAGCCCCCAATCACTGAATGGGCCAGGACACTTGAAAATTTTTTGACTATGAAGTTGTTAGTTCCCAGTTACTGGACTGCTCTTCCCTGATTTACTGCAGGGTTGGGTCTTTCTTGTCCTTCAGATTTCAGCTTAAAGGCTACTTCTGCAGAGAATCCCTTCTTTGGTCACCTCTTAGAGGGCCGTCTCATCCTCTTTCTTTATGTATCTGTTTATTTCCATCATCTCTTTCCATCACATTCCCAACGATCCCTATAGTAGATTCCTTATTGTCTCCCAACTTGGCTGTCAGCTCCATGGAGATAGGGACCATGTCTGTCTCATCTACCACGGCATCCACAGTTCCAGGCACAATGCCTGACCCATACAGAGATAGTGGGAGTTCCAACATATTCATTCTGCTAACAACTAATTACTATAAAATTATCTGTATCACCACTGAAAAGGAGAAGACCTGCTGTCTTTATACTCTTCTCCAAAAAATGCAATTTTTCATAAAACAAATTTAATTATAGATAACCTGATCATTTAGATAGTTTATTCCTCCTTCCCTAATTACATAATATGGCACAGGAAATACCTTGTACTTTCCTTATGACTGAAGTGAGTCTAATTGCCCATTTATTCATTTGTGTCTCTCACTAGGCTCTAGAAACTTGGTTTCATTTTCTTACCATTATATACCTAGAACTTAGTTCAGTACTTGGCATGTTATTTCTTCAACAGAAACGAAATGTCTTCAATCAAGACATTTGAGTTCTACTTGCTTGGCATGCCATAATTCTTCAGAATCTCATTATTCTTTACATGCAAAAGTAACATTGGTGATACTATAAATAGAGCTTTTTGAAAAGAATGCAAAGTAATAAAGTAAGGAGGATGGATTCAAATATCTACTGAATACCACCATAGCCATATACAATGATAGAATCTTCCAAACACTTTATTTTATTTAAGCCCCTCGACCATGTGAGTTAGGGAAAGCTAACATTCTCATGTTAGCAGATGAGAATGGAGGCAGGACTTGAACTCCGGTTTCTTGACTTCAAAGCCAAATAGTCTCTTTACACCTTGGTGCTTTGTTCCCTCTGCACTCAGTCCTTTCTCAGACTTGCAGCCAACTAGTTTCCACTCCAGTGATGTAGAGTTAATTATGTGTGTCTGCGCATATAGAAAGATCCAACCCCATGCAATGCATAATAAAGCTCTGGTTTTCTTACACCGCTTAAGATGTGATGACCCTTGGATATCGAATAATTCTCTTCTTTCCTGAGCCAACTTAAAATGAGAGCTATGTTCCTATCATCACTGTTTTTAATTCATTTGGAATATCTAGTAATGTAGCACTGGGACTAGCCTTTCACTAAGAACTATTTTCAGAAGTTGAGGTTATGCTTCAAAGAAACACACAAACATGTAGTGCCAAATGTATACCACAATTTTTGTGTGTCACAGGCACATCTACATTTATATACTAATACTACTTACATGGTCTCAATTATCTTCAATATTTAGTATGTGTTCCAATACACCAAAATGAAACATCTCATGGTGGACATGCAGTAAGTAAATACTTTATCAAGCTTATGATACCGGTTCTGCTCCTACTTGCCCAACAGTCCATTTGCTTATAGTGTCATACTAGAACCATGGAAAACAGTTCTGCTGGGAAACAGTACTACTTACAGTTCCTCAGGCAAAGTGCTGAGAAACGTATTGGGTTACATCACGAAAATAGAGTTTTCTCTGCCTTCAGGAAACTATGCCTATGGTATTCAGGTAAATGAAAATATATCCTGCTCTATACACATCCACAGAAGACCACATAATTTGTTCAAGTAATATTATCCTTATCAAATAATACCTTGTGCCAGAAAAGTTCTCCCTTGAATTTCTAACTTTGTACTTCTTGTTCTCTTTCTCGTTCATAGGCAAAAAGAAAACTTTGATAAAATTCTGTTCTCTCTACCTTCATAAATGAATATAAACAACATCAATTATTATTATTTTTGTTACCATCTCCACAGCTACCCTCTCCTACCTGGGTCATTCAGTAGCTTCCTAACTGGTCACTGGGTTTCTGCCCTTGCTCCAAGAATGTTCTATTCAATACAGTCAGCCTTTTTAATATGTGAGCCAGATCCTCTCATTCACCTGCCCAATGGCTTGATTAAGAAGATAAAGCTCTTTCAAAGGCTGGCAAGCCCTGCTGGTCTGGCCTCCTCATTGTCCCCACCTCCTGCTCTGTTCCTGTCACTCACTCCACTCCAGCCAAGCTGGCCAACTGGCTATCCTGACAGCGTGCCAAGCCTGCTCCCACCTGAGTCCAGTGAGTCTGGGACACCCCTCCCCCGACAACTGCAGGACTCCCTCCTCAAGCCCTCAGGGGTCTGTTCTTCTAAGTGAGGCTTTCCTTCCTGTTATTCGCAACCTTGCACTTGCCCCTTCATTTTCCTCCTAGCTCTCTTTTACTTCCCCCTTCATATACTTTATATTATTACTTTCTAATTTATTATAAAATTAATTTGTTTATCTTGCTTATTATTTATAATATTTCTCCCCACCTGAATATAAGCCCAATGGGAGACAGTAGTCTGTTTAGTTCTCTACTGAATCCAACAACTAAAATTGTCTCTACAAGTAGGCATTTAAGAAATTTTTGATGAACAAATGAATGAATATCATTCTGAAATCAAATCATGAATTAAATGAACATTTATTGAATCCCTATTTATTGTACTAGGAATGTGAAAAATCAGAACATCCCTCAGCCCTGAAGAAGCTTACATCTTTTATCATAATATACAGGATCCTCACATGGGTGAATAAGGAAGAGACACATAAAAATATTAATAATAACAAACTGCTGAAGATTTCTTGGACTTGGATAGATTTCTTGGATACATATATTTTAAACTTATTTACGAGAATGTGGAAACAGTAGACAATGATGATATTTAATAGCTTGCAGAAACTAAAAGATATGGACATTGAACCATGGGTATTACTACTACTCTGAGATAACTTAAAATAGTTCCTTTATCAGGTTTAATGATGGAAAGTTGCTAAATCACAGAGATACTTTGTAACCATTCAATTCATAAAATAACTATATCAGATATATTAATATCAAAGTTATACCATATGTTACTGTTTGATGCCAAAGAAATCCTACACACATTTAATTACTTACTTGCAACCAGTGGTTCCTCTTCTGAGGGTTTAAAGTAAAAGGAAACCTTTTCTAAGTCAAATAGTGCAACCAATGTATCTTCTAACATGGCTTGTTCATCTGTCTACAAAGAAAGAAAAACTATGTTTAACACAATAAGATATAATGTAATATAATATGACACAATGTAAGTTTAGACCCAAAATAGCTTCACTTGTGTTGCATTTCCGTACAGGTACAAAACAAAATTAACATCGCTTCTCTAAGAATTCACTGCCCAAAATGAAATTAACAAATCCCTCAAAGTTACAAGTTTATTTATTTATTTTTTACTTTTTTGAGAGAGAGTTTTCTCTGTCTCTTGGGCTAGAGTGCAGTGGTGTCATCATAGCTCACCGCAACCTCAAACTCCTAACTCAAGTGATCCTCCTACTTCAGCCTCACAAGTGGCTAGGACCACAGCCATGTGCCACCACATCCAGCTAATTATTCTATTTTTTGTAAAGACATGGTCTCACTCTTGCTCAGGCTGGTCTTAAACTCCTGACCTTAAGCAATCCTCCCACCTTGGCCTCCCAAAGTGCTAGGATTATAGGCATGAACCACAGCACCTGGCCTACAAGTTTCTATTATGGTTTTATTTTACTTTTCCCCTATTGTTTAAATGGTTATATACACATTTTTTCAGTCTATTTTGCAGCTAGACATATTGATTTATTATTTACAAAGAAATACACGAAAAGCATGCTATTTGCCTCTAACCATCCAAAATCTTATAAATTATAACTGCTGAGAAACAAAATTATTGTTTTAGTTAAAAGCTACACTACACAATAGTCATCCTATTTTACCAATTATTCAATTTGTTACTTATTAGAACTGTGATAAAAGCAATTTCCATGTTTGTAATTATTTTTCTTCCCAAGAGCTTGGGGACAAGAATCATGTTCACCTCACTTGTCTTTAAGGGGCCTTAGCCTAGAATCTTGTGAATATCTGATTTGTGTTAGTCATTTTATCTCATTCTTACAGCATATGATTTGATAGCTGAGGCAGACAAAGCCCTGTCACTATAACAGATTCTATTTGTGCCTTAGTGATATCATCTTTTTAGTACTAGAGTCTTGTCTTCCTATCAGCAGTTTAATGCATTCCTACAGGGTCTTTTATTAATTTCGTTATGAAAATATAATTCACTTTATCATGCACAGCTTATCTTTTAAAGGTAACATTTGTTTCCTTAAGAATATCAATGATCCTTTTAAACAATATGTTAACATGCTGTACACAGCATTTTAAAAAGTTGCCGTAAGCTTGTAGCCATATTTTGGGGCAGCATTAGTAGAGGATAAAGGAGATGGTAAGGAATTTCCACTGTGCGAAAAAGAATCAGCAAGTTAGCCCCAGACACCAAAAGGACAGAATGGAGACAGAGAGGTTGGCAGAATCGTCACCTTTGCACTTTGTTTTGATTCTTAATATAGTCCATAGAACACAGTAAGTGCTGGATAAATGTTTATTATGCCATTATTATTATATAAAATCCTTTCAAAGCAGCAGAAAAATGCCATGAGCCTGGAATGGAAGTCGAGAACTGAAAAATCAGCATTTTTATGATTGCAAGGAATACACACTGGAAGAAATGCCCAAGATAGTCCATGGTGCAGGTCACAGTGTTCCCCAGCAGACATGGCCAAAGCAAAACCCAAGTGACCATTGGCTGTGCCTAGAGCTCAAGGACACACAGAACGCCAGTGTCTGCAGCACTCAGAGAGACATTCACATTGCTAGGTGGATTTTGTGCTCTAGTGACAGAGGCAGAAAGACTACAGGTTTCTTTGCATATTTTTTCCTTAGCAACCTTTGGATTTTTAAAAATCAATTTCTGAAATAAATTAAAGGATTCACAAGACCACTTTAAAAATAATCAAACAAGCTGCATTGAGATATAATTCACATACTGTAAAACTGTTGTAGCCTATATCAGTCCTTCATTTGTTTATGTTGCTGAATAACATTTCATTACATAGATACACATTTTCTTTATCCATTCATCACTTGATGGGCATTTGGGTTGTTTCCACTTCTTAACTATTAAGAATAATCTTGCTAGAAACATTTGTAGACAAGTTTTTGTGTGAAAGTTAGTTTCCATTTCTCTTGGATGATACCTAGAAGTAGAATTTCTACGTAATATGAAAACTCTATGTTTCATATTTTAAGGAACTATTTTCCAAAATGACTATACTATTTTAAATTCCCAGGAACAATTTATAAAAGTTACAATTTCTCCACATCCTCCCCAACACTTGTTATTACCTGTCTTTTGAATTACAGCCATCCACACCACACGTGGTATATATATTTCATTGTGGTTTTGAATTGCATTTCCCTAAGGATTAATGATGTTGATTATCATTTCATGTGCTTTTTGTCCAATTTTATATATTCTTTGGAGAAATATTTATTCAAATCCTTTACCCACTTTTTAATTGGGTTATTTTTCTTTTTACTATTGAGTTTTAAGGGTTCTTTATATATTCTGTATATCAGTCATATTAAATATATAATTTGTAAATATTTTCTTCTATTCCTTGAGATTTCAAATAAAATTAAATTAGTAAAAGTACAAGCACTTGATTAGACAATGGCAGTTTTAAAGTAAGGAGAATAAAACAGAAAAGATGTCTTATTTATTCATTCACTCATTCAATAAATAATGCCTACCATGTGTTAGGAAGTGGGCCTTCTATCATATGTAATTTATATCTGATAAGCAATGATTAATATCTATTTTGTTTTTAATCACTTTTCCAAAAATGTCTTATTTTACATTTTTCATTAATAACGCCAAATAAAGTGATCATCACATGGAATGTGCAGTCTTTTCAAAAGAATCTACTTCTATTTCTAGAAAGTACACTGAGAAAGACTTTATGTTGTAAATCCAGAACCTTCTATGGCTGTGCCATGCAGCCATCACTTTCCTGTCCTCAACATCATTGAAGAGAAACATAATTTTGTTGTATAAATTCATATATATTTGTTTAAAAATTCAACCATATTCCTTGATAGTTACATCTTCTATGTAAAAAGAGAAGAAACAGGCTCTCATGTTTAAAATCACAATTCTATTTAGTGAGCACCTAAAGTTTGAACATAAAAGTGAATACATTTGCTTTTAAACATCATGACAACTGTCCAAATCACAGAAGGTATATGAGAAAAAACTCTTAAGTTCACCATAGTTTTATTTTTCAAACATTTCAAGTTGCTTTCTTCATATCCCCTGTGGAAAACTGATGCATAAACATGGAATAGTCTACAGTAATTAAGGCAACGTTCTTAGATTTAACAGGACAAACATGCATACAAAGGAAGGAACTAAAATTATTTAACATATGCAAATTTTAAACAGATTGCAGACAGTATGGCACGCAAGTTGTCTGAGCCGTCTACTGAGCACGCTCCAGAATATCAACCTCCCGGGAGCTTTCGTTTTGTGGCAGGCTGTTTCTTCTAACCTGGGAATAAGGAACACCGGCAGAAAGACCCTTTTTCTTCTGATGACCTTTTCCAGTCAGTGCTTAAGGGTACAAGAATTAGTAACAGATGGAGGCTTTCTCAGCTTTTAGCAGCCACAGAAAAGAGATAAAAATCAGGAAAGAAAAAAATATATATACTTATTAAAGCTTGAACGACCATGGAAATATGTATTTTTTAAGGTAGCCAAATGAATGCAGATACAGAAATAAAGGAGATAATGAGGTGGAAATGAATAACCACTTCTTATTTGGGAACATGTTACAATGCAGGTTCCTGTTGACACAGACAGTGGGAGCCATATGATTCCTTACCAAGTTTGGTGACAGAAGTGACTGAAAGTGAAAAAGAACGCCTGCATTTGTTATCTGTTCCAGCCACCTCCTGCTGGCTTCCCAAGTTTCCATCTCATTTTCCTTGCTGTTGTCAAACATCTGGTTTAAGGCCGCCATGAGTTGCTCAGAGAAGGCACAGACGGTGGCCACGAGACTCTGGCAGAAAACCATATCTCTCCGGAGCTGTGTCTCACTGTCTGTGATCCAAAAGAACATAAAGATGGCTTTGAAAAATGCTGCAGGTGGAGAAAACTTATTCATTAAGCATCTACATTCACTGGTATTTTATATGTTCACTAAACTCATTCAATGTGAAAAATGTGAATTTCAGCTCTATAAATGAACACATATATTTTTAGCAAATGTGTTTTTTACAAGAAAACACTAAACACTAACAAATGTTAGAAATATTAAAATATTTTTCTTAATTGAATTGTGACTCTATTCTGCAATCATGAAATTATTTGATAAAACCTGAAAGAAAAAAAGACTCCCATTTTTTTATGTTTTCTTTACTTGATGGAACATAATTTGCATTTGCTACAATGACACTTTCCTAAAGGAAACTTGAAGTCCAATTTTTCAGTTTGTGCTGGCAAATGAGATACAATATTATTAATACTTTTTTTAAAAAAAAAAGACATGTTCAATGTTCTTGGTAAACATCTTAAAAATTATGCCTTTTGCAATAAAACAAGAGCTCACCACTGAATAAAGGCACCTTTATCTCTGTTGTACATTAATATTGACAATGCATCTTCCTTCCAAGAGATTCTGTGAGTATTAGAATAGTATTAATAATACTTTATTAATTACCCACTGAACCAACTCAAATATTAAATGTGAAATACCTGTGGGGAAAAGAGTATTTGATGTTCAATTGTTTGTAATAATAGGCAAATCTGTCTCTCCTGAACTGAGTTATAAACTCATGAGCTATAAATATGCCCAAGTTTATAGGAACATGAGTTCCTATAATTCTTTGACATAAGTAATGTATTTATAGTTTTAGTAGGAATTGATTTTTATATATTTATTAGACTTCTTATCCTGCAATTGACTGGATTTTTTTTTATACACTTTGAAGGTATGTTTGCCCTGAGAACTGCCACTCCTGAGCCAGAGATGTTTTCAAATGGAAAGAAGCTAACACATACGTTTCACTTCTTTGAGTTGTTAGATATCTACAAACTACATGAACACCAAGCCACACATCCAACACGTTGAAAAATCACTTCCACTAGCAGAACAACAAAGGGGAAAATAATCTAATCCCAAAAGTATATTGAGTATTTCAAGGGCTCACAGACTCTCTTGTCAATATTAATGTATAACAGAGATAAAGGTGCCTTTATTCAGTGGTGAGCTGTTGTTTTATTGAAAAAGGCATAATTTTTAAGATGTTTACCAAGAACATTAAACATGTCTTTAATAGCCATCAAAGGCTATGTACACTTATTGTAGCTTCTGTGTTACTCAGTCTCACTGTTAGTAATACTCTTAAAAATTTTATTAGAAAAAGAATTAAATATTCAAAATGTTTAATTTTATGTTGAACACATCTATTTATTAGGTTGAATTATATCAACTTGCTGCTCTGGTAGGTAAAAATGGTTGAAGATGGCAATTCCATATGGTTCAACTTACTAATTTAACCAACAACATGTGTTAGACATTTCCCTTAAATCGTTCTATACCATGTGCTCCACTCTACCAGCTGGGAAAGAGCATTTACAGGTAGTTATAAAATGTCTAAACTGGGAATGAACTTTGTCCAATTCTCAATTAACTATAAACCAAACATCTATTTTCTTGTGCACAATTTCCAACAGAGAGTAGACGTTTGATAAATGTTTACTGAATGAATGAAAATAATGAACCAGTGGTGCTAACAAACAAATGAATTAAGTCAAATGAAAATGCATGAGTTTGTTCTCTGGCTTCCTGAAATGTCTGGATTTAGTTTGACTTCAGAAGGTAATTTAAATAGTTTGTTAGCTCCAATGTGCAGCTAGAGTACTAAGGTGCAAGGCAGAAACTAAATAAGTAAAACTTGCCCTATGTCTTCCTTCTACACCCTTATTTTTGCTTTTTAAGTGTCCTATAGTGAAGCAGAAAATCTGGGTGAATTTTTAAAAATACTTCAGTAGCTTTGGCAGGAATACTCCCACCTATAACCTGAGAATTATTTAATAAAAACCTAATTGGAAAGAAATGAGAAATCGAATGAGAAGCAAAAATCTAGAGAAGGAAGGATCCAGTTATATTTTGAGCTTTAGTAAAGATCACAAGGGTTAATAGTTAGAAATAATTATCTCCAACTTGTTTTTGAGAAGTAGTTCCAAAATTTCTTCTTTTTTTATCTTAAAAAAATACTTAAATGCTTGTTCTACTCTCTGCTACTATATTCTATATGAATTTAAGCCAAATTAAGATTTTCATTCAACCTCATTATCAAATCAGAACTGATCACGATTAATATTCAAGTCTTCCCAATATGTAAAAGCTGTTGATAACTTAAAGTTGCATTCATTCATGAATTAAAACTTTTAACACTGAGTACCCCACATAAATTAAACATTGCACCAATTACTGGAGGTATAGAGAAATCCAATTTGGAGCTTGGGCCACACTTAATAAATGTTCATACTTAATATAAACTCATACTTAGTAAATGCTTATTACTTCAGGAATGACATTCTGTTACCATCTTCCTATTTTTAACACAGTAGATGAATTGTTTGCACTGATTCAAAATGTACATAATATATCAACAGCTTTTCAAGTGACTTTTTAAAAGTCATCATCTCACAGTGAATAACAAAATTAGAAAACTCAGTGGCATAAAGGGGTCATTACAACCCATCCCCAAATCATATTCACAGTATCTCAATACACCACCTCGCTCATTCACTCTGCATTCCAGCAACCATCTTCACAGGGTTGCCGTGGGAATGTAATAATAAAATGGTGGGGTGCACAGACCTGTCCTCTTTGTGCCACACAGCACTGCTCAGTGTTCCTCAAACATCAAATGTCCTTATGGCCCGCACATTGCCTACAGGTTTCCTCCATCTGTGCACCTTCGTCTTTTCCATCCACCTGGCAAACTTTAAATCATTCTTCAAAAGGCAACTCACTGAATTTCTGAAACTCATTGAACTATTGAAATATTATCTCTCCTTGTAAAATTCCCCCTGTCCCCCAGGAAGTGCTGTACTCTTCTTTGTGTCACCGCATACCTGGGGGCATGCCTCTAATCGAGAGCTAATTATTTAGCATTGTGAGTGTTTGCTGTTCACTTATTTGTGTTCTCCAACGGACCATCAGCACATCAAGGCCAGGAGAAGTGGCGTATCTTGTGAGTTATGCTCACAGGCTTTAAAGGCATATAATCTGCTTTAAACCACTTTAGACTGTGTGAGTTTAGATATCAGATCCCCATATGCAAAATGGGGTTCGCTCCTACATCTTAGATCCACGATAAAGATAAATGAGATAAAAACATCTAAAGCACAAAGTGAAATCAGGTAGCATCATCATTGTGATTCTTTTTTACTCTAACATCTAGCACAGTGCCTGGTACTGAGCAGGTGCTCAATTGTATTGCTGAATGAAGGGACAATATGGATAAATAAATAAACCAAAATGGACTACCTGCCAGCAAAAACACCCAGGTCTTTTTCTTCAATTATGCAGCAATTAAAAATTCACAAGTGTCCATCCTTTACCAAAGGTATTATAAATAAGAAAGAACTATAGCAAGAATTATCTGCTTCCAGCGTCTAGCAAAAGAAGAAAAGCAGGAGTTCTGGGGGTTTTTATGACATCATGTTTATTATTTTTGTAAAGTAAGATTTTTCTTGTAGTAGGAATGCACTCAAAACAAGTGGGTTTTGTATCTATCAAAGGCTTAATTTCAGTACTTAAGCACTTACTTAAACTCATCTTCCACACACATTTAAAAATATTAACACCTTCAATTAATGTTGACAGTTTAAAAGTTCGAGTTCCATAATTAGCTGGCTGGTCTAAAAAGAATAAGATGGTTTCTAGACACACATAAGCAATTTCAGCTATTATTCTGACACAGAGATTGTAGGGAAAAGAAAACAAAATAAAAAAGAAACAACAACAACAAAAAAGGAGATTAGAGAAAGAGAAAGGCAGGAAATAAAATAGGACTAAGAATAGTATTAAAAACAGACACAGTCTACCCTTTCCACATGAAAAACATAGTTTCAAAGCCAAATATACAAAGTAATTTGGTTACTGTTTTGGTGGCATCATATATATATATGTGTGTGTGTGTGTGTGTGTGTGTGTGTGTATGAGGAAAAAGAGAGTGTGCAAATAAAGTAGGAAAAGGGAGAATTATGGGAGGAATAGAAAAATAAAATTGAAATCAAAATAAGCCTCTGCCAGAACAGCCATTTGAATATTAATGAATAAAGCAAAGCATTCCAGAATCACTTCTGGAATTGGCAAAAACTAAGTTTGAATTTCAAAATTGCCACCTACTTTTTATTCATTTACTCAATAAGGCTTCAATATACCCAACCTTTCAGATGCTAAAAAATATGTGCTGCATGAATACCATTTGCTAGTTATTATTAATCTGCTTGAATATCAATGTCTTTACCTTGGAAACAATAGTAATAGTCTCACAGAGTAGTTGTGAGGACCCAGTGAAATCCATGAAAATGAGGTCATGAAGTGTCTTGTTATTAGTAAAGCTCAAAAAGGTATGATATTTTTATCATTATTTAGGTCATCAAATATTAAATGCCAATTTGGAATCAAAAGTGTAGTTTATTATATCTCAAACAAGAAGTACGATTAACCAAAGTATGCACCCAAACTATCGACACAGTGTTGCCATCCTAATGTAGCTTGTTTATGCCAGCGGCAAAAAAGCCTAGAGAGCAAGTGGCAATGAAATCACAAAAGGCATTTTCCACAGCTTGTTGAGAATTGAGTATTTTTCCTTCCAAGAAGCAATCCAAAGGCTGGAAGAAGTGGGAGTCAGTTGATGTGAGGTCTGGTGAATACGGTGGATGACAGAGAATTTCCAAGTCCAGTCTCTGTAGTTTTAGCAGTGTTGTTTGTACGACATGTGGTAGAGCGTTGTCTTGCAAGAGGATTGGCCTGTCTCTATCGACCAGTCTTGGCTGCTTCACTGCAAGCATCCTCATCATTCCATCCAGCTGGTTGCAGTAGGCATGTGCTGTAATTGACTGGCTAGGTTTCACGAAGCTGTAGTGGATAATACCAGCACTGGACCACCAAACAGGCACCATTAGCTTTCTTTGATGAATATTTGGTTTTGGATTGTGTCTCAGCACTTCATCTTTATCCAACCATTGTTCAGAACGCTAGCGATGCCAAAAAGAATCAATTTTTCATCACATATGACAACAATATGACGTAGACATGATTTGCCTTCATGTCATGACAGCAAAGAAAGGGAAGCTTCGAGACAATTTCTCTTCTGATGCTTGTTTAATTCGTGCAGAACCTATCCAGCTTCTTTACCCTGTCGATTTGTTTCAAATGGTCCAATGTTGTTAAAATAGTAACATCAAACCTTGACGCTAATTCAGGCGTAGGTTGAGATGGATTGTCTTCCACTACAGCTTACAACTCATCATTATTCACCTTGGTCTCAGGTCACCACGTGGTTCATTCTCAAGATAATAATCACCAGAACAGAACTTTTCAAACCATCAACATACTGTGTGTTCATTAGCCACATCCTTCCCAAACACTTGGTTGATATTTTGAGGTGTCTGCACTGCATTGGTTCCATAGCAGAACTCACATTCAAAAATAACACAAATTTTTTGACTTATCCATGGTTTCACAAAAATTGCTCTAAAAAAAATTTGAGAGATAATCACAAGCCAAAACATGTGTTTGCAAGACTGAGGATGTACCTTCACAATAAAAATAAAACGAGTGTCAAAATGAAATGTCAGAGATATCAACTGGCAAACTCAGTACTTAGGGAATAGAGTATTTCATACTTAATAACCAAATATTATTACTCATTCAAAAATGCAAGGCAAAAATGTGTATAACTAAGGCAAAAACCAACCAACAGATAAAAACCATCTTGGTTAACTTGGCTCATTCAATCATTTATAATTAAAAATTTCTGAGTGTAGTAGATTGTAAAATGTTCACAAATTCTTCCCTTCCTTGTACCCATGCCCTTGCAACACAATTTTGAGACTCCTCCATCAAAAGCAGAGTCCATGTCTCTACCCCTTGAATCTGAGCCTGCCAGTTATACACCTTGGCCAACAGTCGGTGGCAAGCTCTTGTACAACACTTCTCTTTTCTTGGAACCTTGCAAATCTACCATGTGAACAAGAACAGGTGAGCCTCACAGATTATGAGAGATATGGCAGCCCTGCTACCACAGCTAACAGCCAGCCAAGTGTCACATATGTGAGTGAGGGCACCCTAGATCATCTGTGCCCAGGCAACCCACTTCCTGGCTGCAGACACATGGGCAAACCCAGCCAAGATCAATAAAACCTAGCACAGATCAGCAGAACAGCCCAGCTGACTCTAGACAGGTGAGCAATAATAAACGATGGCTGTCTTAAGTCACAAAGTTTGGGGATATATATTTTCTTTAACACAGCAAAAGCTAACTGATATAACAGGTAATTTGTTCCTGTATAACAGGTTATAGTTTTAGGAACAAATCGCTATCAAAATCCAAAGTTAATATGATAGCATTTGTGCATACACACACTTTATAAAAATAAATTAAAATAATACTAATAAGTTGATCAACATATCTGTATGTCTCTATATCTACCAAAAGCGAAACATAGCAAGCTAACGTTAAACTATTCAACAGTATGTATTTGAGGTTCCATTTCCTTCTAAATGCATTTTTAATAAAAACCTTGCTAAAAATTTCATAGATTCTTCCTTTTTCAACTGTATCATTTTTCATTCATTTTTGTAACAAATGTTTGTTGAATATCTATGTGTCAGCCACTATTTTAGGCATTTGTTGATGATCAAAATAGTTGCAGAGCCTGCCTTTATGACACTAACAGTCTGCCATCTGTAATTTAGGGTTTCATCAAATATTTAATTGTCCTTCAGTGTCATTTTCCATTGCCAATATTTTTTGAACTCCCATCAAGTGTGTGGTAGAAGTGTTTTAATATGAGTAAGATCTGTAAAATGCTTACGTACATCCTTGTTCAAATAAAAGTTAGGCATAGTTTTACAGTAAATCTATTTGTACAACTACCTTTAGCAAAACTTGTTCCCTTTCTCCTTTTTAATGACGTTCTGTTTAAATATATATTTACATATGAATTCATATCTTTAGCTATCAATGAGGATGAATGTATGTTTTTGTGTTTTTATCAAAACTATGTATTTTTTCTAATCTTTCCAAGGCTTTAGAGAAGGTAGGGATCATATCTCCATCTGTCTTTGTAAACGGCTGAAGGCATGGCCTTCATATTGTAAGACATTTAAGATCGTGGGCCAGAATACTTCAATGGTAAAAATAATATAACATGTTACCTGAATATTCAAGAAGAGCCAGGAGTATCCTACACTTTACCTCTGCAGAGAAAGAAAAGAAAACACATCAGTTAGTTGTTCACTCTTCTTCTGCCACAAATACCACATTTTAACTGTGTAGCATAAAATTAGCACAATCTTATTGCATTAGATAATAAAAATCCCATTCACTTGACATTCTACTCTTGATTACTGGCCTATATAAATTCTATCCATTGTTCAAGATGCTAAAATGTCTTTTAACTCTGAATTATATTAGTAGATAAAACACTATTCAAATCCTGCCAACTTTGTAGGTCATCCTTAGCTATTTTAGCCTGCACAGTGTTGTCTAAACTCCTAAAGCTGTTATAGTGCATGTCAATAAACTGTGAAACAGTATTTTTGTCATTGTTATTTTAAAAAGATTATATATATACTCTTCTTTCCACCATATCCTACACAGGGCCAATCAGAGATGTTTAATAAATGTGTATTAACTTCATACTAATTACTATGTGTTCAATAAGTTATGAGTCCACTTGCTTCCAATAGTTTACTTGCAATAGGTAAATTTAAAAATTTACACAGTTCCTGATAAGTGCTCAAGATTATGGAAAACCCAAAAAGATTAAGCTGTATCCTATTCTAGACAGGTTCACAATAGAGTCAAAGAGACAGAATCAACTGATAAGAAATGCAGGAAATACATGTAAGGGCACTAAATTTTACAACCGAGACTGCAAGAACAAAAGGATTTCAGAGGCAGGAAAGTATACTAATCTAAAAGTCAGAAGACCTATCTATCTGTTATATACTAGGTTTGTGGCTTTAGAAAATTGCTAACCTATTTTTGAGTCTCGGTGCATTCATAAGTGATAACATCTAACTTATCTATTTTACAGGCCTGTGTAGGAAAAATAAGTGTGAATATATATGAAAAGTCTTTGAAAATTGTTTAAAGTGCTCCGTATACACCTGAAGACTGTTATTGTTGTAATCTGGATCGAGCTGAAGCTGGTATAGAATTCTAAGTCAGACTGGAAAATATTTTATAGAAAAATTTAAATTTTGACTGTCAAGGGAGTAGGTACATATTCTAAGAGTGAGAAATTGTTCTAGCAAAGGAATATAGTAAAGAATGAATAACAATTATGCAACAGTCTAGCACTGAGAGATATTATTCTTAAGGACTGAGACTGTGATACAATTAGAAAGCCCCACTGAAAAATGGCTTCTTTCTCACATCAGATTGATGAGTTTACACTTATCTAACAGAACATCACGACAAGCTCAGTGGCAGAGTGCTGGTGCTAGGAACATGGTGTTTTAGGAAGATGAATCTAGTAATGGTATATATGAATCAGAAAAGATGGAGACAGGAGATTAGCCAGAAAATCATCACCATTACTCAGACGAGGAAGAAAAAGGGTAAAACTGAAGAAATACTCTTTAGGATAATGGGATAAATGCAGAAAAAAAAAAGGAAAGGAAAGTAGGTTACTGAAAAAATGGGAGACTTTGAAAGGAGTACAATTTTTTTAGGGAGCAAAGAGTTGAAAATATGTTCACTAATAGACATTTGAATTTAAGGGGATGATGAGCTGCCCAGTAAAAATATCTTCATTTAGCTGATAATATGAGGCCATAACTTAGTGAGAGGTGAAGAAGGAGCCAGGCATCATCTTAGTGACACCAAACAATCAATCTGTCTCATCTTAATCCACTAGCTCCTCTGTTCTCTTCTACTCAGTTTAACTAACCTGGTATGGATGGATGAGTATATAATGATATAATTTTTGAATGGCACTGTAACAATCCTTCCTAAAGATAGATCATAGCATTATGATTTTTGATATATTTGGTGTATAACTGATATATTTTGAAATCAGAGACCAAGAAACATTAGACCGGGTCACCCCAAGCAACCTATATAAAACATCAAATTCTGGCCAGGTAGCATTATGTTAAATTTTCAGCCAAGACCTAACCCTCTATTAAATCATTCTCTAAATCAAGACAATTTCAGAAGTAGAATGAAAATGACTTTAAGTTGAATAGTATAAATTTGTGCTGAACTGGTGAGGTTACTTTGGAGTACCTCTACGCAACAAGCACTGACTTCAATGATCTCAATGTTTCCATTCCACATAACAGGAGCAAACACCACACACTTTACCAGAAAATGGCAGCTCGTCCTCTCCAATGCATAGTCCACTAAGCTGGAGCAATGATGGTAAAGTAATCATTTTTTAGAGAGTCACTTAACACAGTAGTAACAATCATAGCTCTTAACCAAAGAGCTCACTGAAACTCACAACCATAGATGCGACTTACTATAAATTCTAGAAAGAGCCCCCTATATACACACACTCCTTTGACTCTAAGAATCTTAGCACACCCAACCCTACTCAACCAGCTGCTGGGCTCCCATGACCACAGTGGCACTGATACTCATATGTCAATCAATCCATCAATATAAGTATATAGTTGTCATTCCTACAATGGCTTATTGTGACATGAGATACAAAGCATACAAAAAGCAGGACTTGAGATGAAAATGTAAGATTCTCAAAATGAATACCTTTTTAAAAATTAAGCTTTTTATCCTGCATTAGAAATTTCTGTCTTAAAGCTATTCAAAAATATACAAGACAAAAAAGGTTTTAAGAATTTCTCCATTTCTGTCCACCATTGCATTTAGTCAAAAATAAATGTATTATTAAAAAAATACTCAAAGATGATGAGAACAACTGAAGAATTATAACATCTGGGAGTGTTATGATACTGGCATCTATTCAGCAAAAGTATGACTTTTACTGTTAAGTATATGCTTAAATTTCTCAAATTTAACTGTCTTTTAAAAAGACATTTATCATTGATGCTATTTATTATCTTGGGAGCTTTTAAATTCAGCCTTCCCATTAAATGTGATGTTACAAAGTATTACAGGTAACCATTATATTAAGCCATAAAATAAAAATACAGCCAAGAAATACAGCTGTCAAAAACAAGATTTTATCACCCAACAGAATTGCTGTGATTTATTTCGGGAAGTGTTCCATATCTGTACAAATGTCCTCTCTGCTGATCTCTAAACAATATCTAAGCCATTATGTTTGAGTATATTTATATGCAGAAGACTTAGTAACCACAGAACATTTAAACCATCTCTGTCATTTAATAAATGTGGAAGTTGAAGCCTCAAGGAGTTAAGTGACTGGCTCAGACTCCATCAGGTAGAAAGAGCTGTCTTCTGTCAGTAAAGTATACAACTCTCTCCAATTTACCCTAAAAAAGAGACTGAAGAGATGCTGTAATTCTGATGAATACGACTTACCACATCCGACAGACATACAAATGACTGAGGAATGATAATGCAAACACAGGCAAAATATTTATTGTATGGGTTTCTCAACCTTAGCACTACCAAAATGTTGGGCCGAAAAATTGTTTGCTGTGAAGGATTGCCTTGTACGTTGTAGAATGTTTAGCAGCACCCCTGGCCTCCACCCACTAGATGCCAGTAACACACCCATAATTGTGATAACCAAAAATATCTCCAGACATTGCCAAACCATGGTCTAATCATTGGGAAGAAAATTGCTGAAGTCGACATTTTTAAAATTAAACAAATTTCTCATTTCATCTTTTTCACCATAATCATTTTGGAAATTCTCACAATTTTCTACTTAATCACCCTGACCCTAAACATGATGCAATCAGACTCATTGGAGTTGTCTCGAAGTTTTATATCTCCAATTGACAAGTTGTATCAATTATAGATGTTAGGTATTAATAAATAATGTCATGGTAGTTAATATCAACACAGACAAACACTTCTGAAATAGAAACTTAAAAACTAATGATGCAACCTATGGGATTATTTTGATTCTCACATATTTGATTCACAATTTTTTGAGACTTTCCATAAACTTCAGCTTCATGACTTTTGTGATCCTTTAGAATTTTTTCTGATATTATTTCATATTATAAAATATTAAACTCTCTCCATGTTCCATTTGCCTTCATAAGTTTGAGCATTATTTTGTTCAATCGGAATATTCTCCATGTTATAGTCTACAATGTCTATAAGCTTGGGAAACGAGGTTCTGCAATCTTATTCTTTCTGTCCCTCCTTTTCCCTCCCCATTTTTAGCCCTTTTTATCTACCTCACAACATGAAACACTGCACAAAACAATCAGGCATTACTGAACTTTTGGTTTTAATGGGCTTTAGAATGATTCTTGCTAACATCATGCAATGTTCTTTGCCTTGCATGCTGACCTTCAACAAACTTTCTGATGTTCTGAGCAAGAGTCCGGACGCTGCTGGGAAGATTCCAAGGATCTTGCTTGATGTGAAGCCTTAACCTTTTTGGACAACTCAGCTTTGGTTCCATTTCCTGTTGAAATTCTAAATAAATACAGAAAAATCTTTCTTAAGTCTCAGCCCAAACACATAAGCATGGAAGCTTCAGAATCTTCTTTCTTTCATCACTGTTGTCCTGGTTAGCATGGTGATAATTTCTTTTGCCATAGCACAACAGAACATTTGTTAAATGTAAAGCCAAACCTTATGTTATTTTCTTACAAATGTTTAAGCAAAGAAGCAAAGGTAGATGAAGATTCTACTTTCAATATCCCAAACTAGATTTAAGGAAGTGGCAGGTCCATATCCTATTCCATTTGCCAACTCACATTCCCCACACCTCTTCCCCTCCACTGGGATATAATCAAGTAGGCATTATGATTACTTTTGGTTTCAGCAAAAGCAACTTAACACTTACGTATCTTCAACTGACTCATTTTTGTTCAGCCTAGTCTCTGTAGGCATCAAAAATTTTAAGCTTTCAAAGAAATCTAAAAGACTTTGTACTGATTTTTTTTACATATTCAAAAATTATCAAAATAGAAGCAATATTCAGTGATTTATGAAACACAGGTAACCAGAATTTTTCTTTTATATGATGCTTTTGCTTCAGGGCTATCCTAGGTACCACTGTTTGTTTCCAAATTGCTTCTCACAGTAATATGTTAAACCTTACCTTGTAATCCTCGACCTGGGGTGAGATACTTTGTTTGGTCAAAAGCCCTCACAACAGCCTGCCCTTTTAGGAGATTGGTGATTGAATCCACCTATGAATAGCAGAGATTTCTGATAGTTACATACTTCTCATAGTGCACAATATGTATTTCTAAGAGTAAATCCTATACAGTATTTTTATTAACATAATTATTTTTGAAACCCCATGATGCTTGTGAAATCGACCTTTAAATAAAATATTGGAATAAACTCATATGACAACATTTACGATGATATTTCTGATGATCTTAACATATATGAATACAAAATTTAAATTCGCCTCACAAAAAAGTCAAAGATCCGGAGTTATTATGAAAAACCCCCTAAAAGTTATTGGAATCCTTTTAAAAGTGGTAAAAGCTCTCTATACTACCAGTTTTGATTATGGCTATAATTTTTTTTAAATGCAAAACATCAATATTAGCACCAAGACAAGTTTGAACTTTTTAAAATTAGGAATAAGGTTAAGCAAGAAATATCATAAAGTATTCTGAAACCCGCCCCCCGCCCCGCCAAAAAAACCCCCAAACTTCTGTGTATGTAACTATAACTTTCTAAGGAATGTAAAATACTTGGTATTCTTGATATCCTTTAGGTTACCTTGCTGAAGATCTATTCCTATTTTAAATGGCAGAAATTGAGGTAAAAAAGGTGGAGGGGTAGATGGAGGCCTTTCCATTCTAATTTTGAGCATTTTTACTACATCTGCAAAGGAGATTCTGGACAGTTTAGTCAGCGGGAAAAAAAAAAACCCACAAATGCCCTGATCGTACCTGGCTGAAAAGATGCTCAAGGCAACTATGTATCTTGTCCTGTTTATCATGAGAAATGCGAACACTTAGAGGAAGTTCATCACCTGGAACAAAGAAAAAAAACACCCAAATCATTCATCTTATGTTTACCATTTCAAAATATTTTAATATTATATATTAAATATTATATTTAATATTATATTTTAATATTAAATATTAAATTTCAATATTATATAAAATAAAAAAATTAACATCAATTCTTATTCCATATAATGGTTCTCATGTTCAAAAAACAAACTCCAAAAGATTTAATAGCTCCTAAGATGTCAGATGACTGTTCTCCTGAAACAGGTAAAAACAGAGTGCATTGTAAAAATGACACTTGTTAATAATAACTCTTTCAAATGGTGTGTTTTTCTAATGGTTGAAGAACTGAAATAAACTGCATAATTAAAAATTAAGATTTGTCCTAATTGGATGAAGTTTTTGTTCTTAACACACACAAAATAAGAGCATCTAGAATCTACAAGATATTTCTACCCATCAGTGTTTCTCTCAGTACCCTGCTCCCTGTCACATATAAGGCCAGCTCAGGTGCACGTGCTATCTTAAAACTCCTTCTCACCTCCTCGTCCCAATCAATAATCCCTAATGCTTTGAGTAAAATGTGTTTCCAGTGTACCTCTAATCCTTCATAGTACTGTAGAAAGAACATAAAACATATCTTAATATGAACATTAATTCACTTCTTTCATCTCTTTTTCATTCACTCTCTTTATAATGGGATTGGGAAATTGACTTTATCAAGCACATAACACTGAAATGCAATACATATGGCCACCAAGAATGATACCAGGTAAAAACGCATACAGATCAAAGAAAGTAATCCCTTAAGAGTTACTGTTGATAGGAGTAACATCAAAAAGTATGTATGCCTTCCCCAACGCACCTGAGTCCATTTCATCACTGTGAAAGTACGAGCTGCACTGGCTGCTGCAGATGCTGGTGAAGGATGCGATGGAGTTCCTATTGCTGTTGCAGTCACTGAAAAGAATGAGCTTCGTGTTACTTTCAGAGTGCGTTTGCCCAAGTTTCCCTGTGGCTTCTTATAACATAAACTTATGCGACAGCTGTATTAATTAATATGTCTTATAGAAAATTGTAAGAAAGACAAACATGTTCAACTCAGTTTATCTTACTTCTCAAAAAATATGTACTTTAAATTCAATCACATTTCAAATTTTCTTATGTCGCGTAATCTAATCCTAAATGAATTTTGTAAAATGTGTAGTTATAAAACTAGAAGTCAACTCAAACTTAAAATTATTCATAATCTATTGGATGGTACACACTTTCAGGAAGATAATTTGCTAACAGAGACATAGTCCTGTTTCATGATTTCTTCCTTTCAGCCCTTTCTGGTAGCTTAAATTACAACTTATTGGTTATACTCTGAGCTTCCTTAGGGAGGATCCAGACTTTGTCTCCATCTCAGAGTTGAGCACAGGTATGTGCTCGATAATGATGAACATCCAACAAAAGAATATTTAAAATGTGTGTTTGTGAATATGGACCTATTACAGATTTCTGAAAGAGTTCAGGAGATAAAGTATTTCCTTTCATTTTGGAATAAGTAAAAAGGACTTATTTAGCTTTAAATTTATATTTAAAATTTCTATCTTAGTCTAGAGGGAAACCGTCAGGGTAATTTTAATTATCTGATAATAAGAACTTGAGGCAAGAAAGTATTTTTAAACATATAATTTCCCACTGGGGAAAACCCCCACAGATTCCTATATGAGAGCAGGTTGGTATGCTCAGAAGCTAAAAGTAAATGAAATGGTAAAAGTAGTTAATCTGTGTGATCTATTATTAAATCTCTAGGAATAATTTACTCTATGTACTTGTTAAAATCCTTTTCGAAAACATAGAAACTGGGATGGTAGAGTGGTTAAGAGAGAAACTGTGAGGCCCGACCACCTGGTCTCATAATAGGTAAACTGTGTCACTGCTCTGGGCCTCAGCTTCCCGACATGGAAAATGGAATTACTGTCAGAACATGCCACCCAAGGTTGCGATAGAGATTACACAAAATCATCGTCTTCCCCCATGTACCTGGGAAAAGTATATTTTTAATGTTTGCTACTAATTTGTGATAACTACCTCTGATGAGAATAACTTTGATTTAACATTGAATATCTCTTCATTACAAAACATAGTATAATGAATAAGAGGGCTTAAGACAGGTTTTGCCTTCAATTAATACAAATGCAACAGGAGGTGTCAAAGCTGTACACACAGCTTAGGTGGCAGGTTGTGGCAGTCCCCTAGGAGGTTTCAGGTGATACAAGGAGTAGAGAGAGAAAAAGCCCTCATCAATTAAGGAAGTTCATGGGAGGAGCTGTCATCTGAGAGTCTGGTAGGAAGATGACAAAAGAGTTTGGAAGGAGTGTTACAGATTGAATTGTGTCACCCCCAAAATTCATAGGGTGACGTGTAACACCAAGAACCTCAGAATGTGACCTTGTTTGGAGATAGGGTCTTTACAGAGGTAATTGAGTTTACAGTGAGTCATTAGGATGTACTGTTAATCCCATACGACTAGTGTCCTTATAAGAAGGGGGGATTGGGACACCAAGACACTCAGAGGGAAGCTGATGTGCAGAGACACAGGGAGAAGATGACCACTCACATGCCAAGGAGGGAGGCCCAGAACCACAAGTCCTAAGAAGGAACCAACACGGCCAACACCCTGGTT
Organism: Mirza zaza; assembly: GCA_008750895.1. Lineage (NCBI taxonomy): Eukaryota > Metazoa > Chordata > Mammalia > Primates > Cheirogaleidae > Mirza > Mirza zaza. The sequence continues at coordinate 294,155 of VSMD01124730.1, forward strand.
TCAAAGTTCTGGCCTCCAGGACTACATGATGATATAATAAATTTCTGATTTTTAAGCCACCTGGTTTGCACTAATTTGTTAGCAGCCTTAGAAAACTAACACAGAAGACATCCAAGAGAAGAAAAGACACAAAGCTGATCATGGATGTGAGCAAGTGAAAGTAGTCCAATTAGCTTGGAACAGAGAACAAAAAAAGAAGAGGGAGAAATAGGGCGAACAAACACTGTTCACTCCCAACAATCAGAAACACATATGTAGAAAAAATGTTAATACTGAATAGGCACAAATTTCATATTTGCTATCCACGTTATGCAGCCCACATATAATAACAAGACTCCCCAATTAGGTCCACAGAGCTGGAGGAAAAAAATGCTTTTTCCAAGTTACTCAGGCGATGAAAAAAGGGAAGAATTTGAAAGATGCTGCTGTCCCATCATGCTCTGTCTGAGGTTGATAATAACATATGATCATTTTGAGACAAAAAAAAAAAAAAACCCAACAATCAAAAAGTTTTTTCAAGACCTTTATGGAAAATACAGAATGTCATTTAACTTTGTTGATAAAATGGGTTTGAAGAATTAATGAATTACCTGTAAGAGTCTCTGTTGCTGATGGTATCATGACCTGAATCTTCCTGTTCATCTCCTGCTACGTTAAAACAGACTCGTTTGCTATTTCTCTCCCCCTTCTCGTTGTCGCTGTCTGTTGGTATTATACACTCTGACGTCTTACGTTCTAATTTAGGAGAATATGTTATCGAAGACAGAAGGCTGCAATGTGGTATTAAAAAAAAAATAAGTGCACATTTTCAAACCGTCTGCTATAGATAACTACCTTATTTGCTGAATATGATAAGCTTACAAATATTTCTAGAGCACTTCCATGTTTCACATCAAATATTCTATTGCATAAAAAAAGCATGTCATAGAAAGTTCACTTTTTCTTACCAGAAGAAGAAATAGCCACAGCATACACATTTAAACCAGGAAGCTGCATTCAAATCCTGGTTCTGTCACTTATCACTGTAGCTAAAACAAAGCTATGATAGTTGTCTTTGACATTTGCAAAGTGAGAATAGTAAGAATAACTAGCCCACATGACTGCTGTGGGAATGCATTGAGAGTAACACACTGCTGGTGCATAATGGGGTCACCTTTCTGTCCTCACCACGGCCACCCCATCACCACCCTGTGAAAACACTTTGGTCATTTTTAAAGTGCTAACCAAATATTAAACCCAGACACTAAATGTGCTTTGATATTCCCATTGGCTCATCCTTAGATATTAAAAACCCACCTACCCCTCTACTCCTGCCTTAGATTTCTCCCAGGCTTTCTCTGTTCGACAGGGAAAATATCATAATGTCAATCCCTCTCAGCCCTCATACAAACAGGAGTCCTGGCCTGAGAGTTTATTAGACACTAACTAAAAACAGAGTCACATATAGGGTGAAGACAGGAGGAAGCAGCAGGGGCAACTCGAACCTCATCTGCACTCCAGCCAGGATGAAATGTCACAAATCTGCCCAGATGAGGAGCTCTTACACTTGGCTCCTGGCTAAAATGTCACATTCAGACTGAACTGGTGTGAAACTTTATGAAGACTTTGAGTAGCTGCCAATCCTGCCACTCTAGGCTGGATGTTTGGCTGTGGAGTATTCCCGGTAAACCTGTCTAACTCAAAATTAGGCCAAAACAGAATTGCTTTTAATTACCCAACAGCATGCTACAAAACTTGCAAACTGAATTAAACCACATCTAAACAAAGGGCCCATGTGTGGCTTCTCAAGTCGACAATCACCTTTGCATTCACTACATACCTATGACATTCAGTTCCAATCAACAGCACATATCGTGACCCTCAGTTTTCCATAGCAATGTAATGTTTCTTTTGTTATTTCAAGACTATGAAAATATCTTATCTCTGTTATACATATCCCATAATATTAAGCCCAATGCTGTGCATCGAGTAAATACCTGTTAAGTAATTTCACTGACTAATTAAATACATTTATTATAACATGCATTGTTCTTGGTGCTTTGGTTATCGCAGTTTACAAAACACACCAAAGCCCCTGCCTCCTTGGAGCTCAGATCCTACTGAGAGGAGATGAAAAATAAACAAGTAAACTTTATAGTATATCAAATGGTGGCAAATGCTAAGAAGAAAAATAAACAGGGGAAGGAAGCATGAAGCTGCCATTTCAAATAGGATAGCCAGGTAAGGGGATACTTGAATAATATTTTGGCATTCTATCGTTTTTAGATAGAATAGGTAAAAATTACAGGAGCTATGTTACATTGCTTAAGATCCTATGAACATTTTCAATAATTGAAATCTAGGGATAATTTTAAACATTGTTTTTCTAGTTGGAAAGATACTTTTATGTCCTGCAAAACAGATTGTGTATTTATTCACCCCCTCTATTTAAGAGATTAAAACAGTAGACTAACTCCAATTATCCAAGCTCCATGCTGCACAGACAGATGAACTCCGAATACCGAAGAGGAAAGATGTGCGGGACTTCTCATTTTGACAACAGACCTCTCAGCTCATGGATCTTTTAAATTAGAAGCCATGGGGCTACGTATAAACATTTTTTTTCAAAGTTATATGAATTATATTCACATGCTTGCTTTTAATTTAAAACAGCTGCATCATGCCTGCACTGACCCTGCGGGAACAAGTGTTAGGCTTACAAATGGGTGATAGAGAAACCATGCTTTTGACACCATGTTTTTCCATAAAATTTCTAGATTTTGAAAAATAACAATAAGGCATCAAACTATAATATTTTATTTGTGCATGCAGAAATATGTTTCCTTACTTTTGCTCATCTACAATAAGCTACTAAAGGTCCATTAATTAAAACCCCAGCAGCATGCTATTCAGATGAATCTCCTCCTAATACCATGATTAATAAAGACTTTTGTACATAGTATATTGCAACTACCTGAGTGTTTTTAATATCATCCTCCTATCATCATGGCTAACATTTTTTGAGCTTTTATGCCAGTCACTATGCTAAGTACTTATTAATAACAGGTATTAATTCACTTAATCCTTAAAACCACCATATGAAGTAGGTATCATTATTATGCCCAACGTAGATGTGACACTTGAATATGCTGGTGTGAATGGGGAGGTTGTCAGTGCTGGTTCCCATGGTTGCAAATCTTCTGGGCACATGACCAGGTGGCATTATCCTCACCTCTGAGGGCAGGCATGGCCATGTGACTTGCTTTAGTTGATGCAGTGTGAGTGGATGTGACATGGGTCCCTTCTAGGCAGAGGCCTTTGTCCCATGTGTGGTGTGCCTCACTCCCTTCTCCCTGCTGTGACAATCCGACACAGTTCAGTCTGTGACTCTGAGTGAGGACAAGATAGAACAGAGACCCTGTGCCCCATGATAGGCACGCAGAGTGAGCAAGAAAGAAACCTTTGTTATCTTAAATCTGTGAAACTGTAGACTTTTTGTTAACATAACAACAAAGCTGGTGAAAAACAGGTGTTTCATAGAAACCAGGAGGCATCTAGGGCAGTATGACGTGAGTGCCTGGGCAAGAGGGTATCCTCTGTCCATTGAATATCATTGAATATAAAGAAGAATATCTCCTTTACCTTGGGGTACTAGACACAGATTCTCTGCAGACCTGACATCAGCCTGACCCTGACCCTTGGGTGCCCAGGAGGCCAGCCACGTGGGACTGAGTTTGTCATTCTCCAGGAACAGAAAGCAGCTAACACAGCTGGAGCTCTGTGAGGTGAGTGTGGAGAGGAGGATGGGGCAGGTGGTGTGGAAACTGGCAGGCCACAATAATACCCTGGATATTACTTTACTGAGGTGCAATGCCATTCAATGGCTTCAGGCAGGGCACTAGCATAGTTTGCCTTTACAAATCCCTAGGGTGTAGGCTGAATGCAGAGTGCGTCGTGGGAGAAAGGCCAGCTCAGAGGCTCCTATGGAGGCACGAGGGAGGGAAGACGAAGACACAATCTACAGTGAGAGCTATGCATATATTCTAAGGCGTAATTGACAGACCTTGGTGAGGTGCACTCAGGTCCACTGCAGGTGGAGAGGAAGAAAAGAGAAGCAGCAAAACCATTACCTGGATTTGGACTTGATGGACCGGAGAGAGGGGACAACTTTACTGAGAAGGGGCAGACCTTGGTGGAGGAGGAGTCAGGACAGATCTGAGTGTGAGGAAATTATAATTCAGTCTCAAAAACAAATTTGCGTACGAGATGTCTGCGGTGCATCCCGGTGTTTCATAACCCAAATCGCAGAGGGCTGTGAGAATATAAGCCGATGTACATAACATATAAACCTGCCTAGCAGATAGGCCTATACTAAATGTTGGTTTTTATGAAGTTGTATCCTCTTTTTGTACATTTACCCTCAAAATGCTTATGGAAACTTGAAAGATAATTCCACTACCAACCTCACCATTCCTATTTGTAACCCCAGGTCACTAAACGTCCTGCAATGCGGTTTGCTCATCACTCAGTCCTGGGACACCTGCCACCTGCAAAATGAAGTCTATTCTCACATTTCCTATCTCACAAGCCCCAATACTCTTCATGCATTTCCCCCCAGTGAGAAAACACAAATCCTCTATTTTGAAATCCCACCCAAGATTCTGGACCTGAGTTATTCTTCCTTTTGCTTATTTCTAGTATCTAAGTGTCATGAACCAGAAAACAGCCCATTACAGGGCAAAAGAATTTCCCAAAGTAAAACAGGAATCACAAAGTCCTGATTAAATTCATAATGGCATCTTTTTGCACGTTACTAGACAGCACATTTGTCTCTAATTCTGTCTTTGGATCTGAAGCTAAGCTGGAGGATTTTGTGAAAAGCCTCTGTGTTAAAGGAAATTTTATTTCTAGGAGAGGTATTCCCGAGTGACAGGGTAACCAGACTTCATGATAAGACAAGTTTCATCTCAGGCCCTTTCGCAGGAAGGAATAAGTTCTAGAAAGGTTAGTAATGAGATGATATGAGGCAATTTCCCTTGAAACTTGGCAACACATCCCAGATCTGCTTCTCCATTCTGCAAAGACATCTTTGTCTGACCAAGAATAATTACTACATGGTGAGAAAATTGTTTGGTAACCAGCTTTTAAAATAATTTGTTAAGCTTGACTGCACTGCAGTATCTCGGAATATTAAGGGCCATGGAATCCAGGCACTGGGACAACCGTGCTGTTTTAAAGCAATCACTTCGCACATTGAATTATGCAGAATACATTTATATTTAGAATTAAATTATGAGATGTACACAGAGAAGACCAAGTTAGCTTCTCCAGTCGATTGTTCATTTCATGTCACTTTTCTAATAAACACACACAGTTGGGCAAAGGCTTTTAGAATAGCAGAGGGGAAAACTTAAATGAAAAATAAACATTTAAAGTCGTGTTAGTCAATAAAAATGACTTAACCCCTTTCTGCAACTAGTGCTTTAAATATAAATATTTTAAACCAAGGGAGCTCTTTGATTCAAAATTTTTCTTGAAAATATTTCTACATGACCTGAACTCAAGACGACAACAACAGCAACACAAAGTCAATAAATTAACACAAAGTATGGACAATCACCAGGCAGTGTTGGACAGGCAAGGCCTCAGGGGCTTAGTCTCTGCGTGGTGTCAGTTGAGGCACATCAATAATCCTGCCACTGACAAAGGACTCATCCAAACAGTGGAAATAAGAAGTCTTGGAACTGGAAGTATGGGATTGGTCCAGATGTTCTTTTAAAGTCCCTTTGCGAGCTAAGATCTAGGGTTCAATGTCACTATTTGTTGCCTTATAAATAAAGACTCTTTTTCTGTACACTTCCTAAATACCTTAAGGAGAAAAGAACTGGCTTCTGAAATAGAACATATCATATAATAAAATCCCATGTATTAAATAAAGTAAAATATAATTGCCCTAAAATATAAGCTTCTCTGTCACGAGGATTCCAAGGCAATTCAAAAGTATCAAGCAACTGATAAAAAATAGTCTCCTGTTCTTAATAATCTCAAATGGTTTAACTCACTTGTAAATGGGGAAGTCACAGACTCACATAGAAAAGTTATAAATAATTTTTAAAAACTGGTTTATTAGAAGAAAACAAAATTTTAATTCTAACTACTCATAAAACTTCAGAAAAATAAAATAGCAAATAGTAAATATTTGAAGCTAATTTTTAAAATGTGATGCATCTAATATGGCGATTTTGATCTCTAAATTTCAAAGACATGCAAAATAAGAGAGCATGTCAATTATGACTTCATCAGTATAATATCTAACTAAAACCAAGGCTTGGAATAAGACCTAAATATTACATGTCGAAACTGAATTANATGCAAAATAAGAGAGCATGTCAATTATGACTTCATCAGTATAATATCTAACTAAAACCAAGGCTTGGAATAAGACCTAAATATTACATGTCGAAACTGAATTATCCATGGAACGATTGTCCATGGATGATGTATGTGTGTGAAGTAAAGAGTACACATCCGTAGCAATTTAAATCCACAACTTCATGAAGAGAGCATAATAAAAAGAGGATAATGGTGTTTATATGAGTTTCGGAATCTACCAACTTTGGATATATTCAATCATTTCCCTCTCATAAATTGATGAGCAAGCATAATACAGGCACTGTGTCGACTGCTTTCTGTACTAACTTGTCTAATTTTCACCACAAACTTGTAATTCATTATTTGTCCACTTCTGTAGATGAGAAACTGATCTACCCCAAATCCCACGCTGTTTTGACTACGCAGAGCTGCCCTGCCTGGATGTGAAGCATCATCACACACCATGAGGGCACAAATCATGTGCAGAGGGCAGGTGAATCTCCAACCACCAAATTCTTGAGTAAGTAGAACTGATTTCTTCGGAACAGTGCTCATTAACTGCCTACACCTTTTCTTGTTTAACAGTATGGCACAGCTATTTGGGTTATTGCTCAGTAAGCTATTAATTCAATCAGCTCAGGCTGGTTTTGAACACTCTCAAGCAATCCTTCTGTTTTAGCCTCCTAACTGCTTGGGATTAAAGGCATGAGCCACTATTCCCAGCCCATTTATTATACTTTATTTCTTTCGTATCTATTGAGTGTATATATACCAAACATTGTGCCCTGAATTGTAAAGGATTCAAGGAAATTCTCAAAAAAAAAAATTAGTACTTTTTCAAATATATTTTTCAAGGTAATAATTCCACACTGAGACTAATTTAGTGTTCTTATATAGGACAGAATTTTGTCATTCTCTTCCCTGACATAAAATTCTTACTTAAGATATATATATACACACACACACACACACACACACACACACACACACACACAGATCTATATATACACATATAGATCTGTGTGTGTGTGTATATATATATCTGTATCTATTTGCCATTTTAAAAATCATGTTTAAGGTGTTGGAATGTGGAGAACCTATATGATCAGCACAAATCTCCTACATTTCCTAAAGCTAAAGACTGGATTTTTCAAAAGCCACATTTTCTACAGCTATTTCTTTAGGCAAACTTGAAAGTACAGTACAAAATACTTACTCATCTATTTGGCAAACACACATCTCCACCTCTTTCATTGCAGTCTGAAGTTTGCCCAGCAGTTTCTGATAGATATCTTGGGTTTCTAAGTCTTCTTCTTTTAACAGATACCTGAGCCCATGACCATCTTGCTGTCCCAGAGACAGACCGGAAGGGGCTGCCATGGTGGTGATGGTATGCTGGATATACACCATGGGGCTCAACTTCCCTGGAGGTGAAATCAT